>JAAAKQ030500775.1:5626-20465 GCA_010016005.3 Zanna intricata | reverse complement strand
AAAACTTAATTATTACAAATGAAAATTTAGACTGATTTACAAAATTAAAGAAAAATTATTGCCTCGGATCATATTGACCCGAATAGTACATGTGTATAGTAAATGGGAACAGAACAGCAGGGTTAAACACCGACATCTGGCAGATATTAGATAGTTTCAATGACGTCCTGATGAGAGATAACGTCCCGATTAATTGGAAGACGGGACGCTTAATTCTGATCTTGAAGCAGTTTCAAGACCCATCTGTTGCTGGTGCTAGGCGAGATATATGAATGTCTCATAGCTAAGAGACGTTGAGAAGAAATCGATGCAGCAGGGGGTTTCAGGAAATCCTCTTATGAATGGTTGGGTTTCAATTTTTAATTTATATTTTTATTTCCATTGGACCTTTTCTTTACTTTTATGTTGTTAATATCCGAAGCCCAATACGTATTTAGAAAGGAAAGATCCACCATAGATGCCTTACGCAAGATGGTGAGCTGAGTGGAAGATTGCAGGGAGGGCACGTGAAGAACCAGAGAGATCACCTTAATGGTCCTCCTCGATGTTCGCAACGCTTTTGGCAGTGTGGTTTGGAGATCCTTGTCCTCCATCCGGACATTCGTAAGACATACGAGGACCGGAGATCCGGTCCTCGTATCCGAAGACGAAATTGAAAATGATGTGAACCTTGTGATACGAAGTATCAGTGGCTAATTGGGGGAACGAGGATTGTCGCTAGAACCAAAGAACACACAAGTCGTCATGCTGGTAGGAAAAAGAAAGCATATTAGTGGATGGGACGAGGATAGTAACCCATCAGCAAGCTAAATTTCTTGAGGTTTGGTTCGAGAGGTCGGGGTTCTTTAAATACCATCTACAAGATGTAGAAATGAAGGCAGAAGGTGCGGTAAACAAGTTAAGTAGACTCATGAGCACTTAAGAAGGTTCTGGTGCCTCCAAACGTAAGCTCATACTAACGGGAGCTGACTGCCATAACACACTATGTGGTACCGACTTGTTGCAACGCGCTACAGAAAAAGAAAAATAGTAGATTACTCCAAGCAGTGCAAAGAAAAGCTGGACTATAGATCATTAAGGATACCGCACTATTTCCACTCTGGTGGTGGGAGTGATGTCGAGGACGCCCCTGATTCATCTTATAGCCAAGCAAAGAACCAGAATTTTGAAAGGTACACTCAGGTAAGACCCAACCAGAACGTTATTCGAAGAAGAGCAGGAGATTTGAGAAGGTGCCACTGTAGCGAGGTGGACTCGTAGATTGATTCTCAGATTGGATCACTGGCTGGAGAGGGGCTATGGGGAAGTGGATTATCATCTCTCCCAGTTCCTTTCCGCTTACGAGGATTTTAATGAATACCTGTATAAATTGAAAACGAAGGAGTATCAGAACTCCCTCCTTTTGAATTTACACTAAAGGATGTTCCACCGAATCTTTGCGGATACAAAGACTCGGTGGAATATTCCTTTTTTGAATATCTCCGTTGGGTGATTATCTCAAGTGACATGGAAATAACTGGAAAAACTTTAAGAATTAAAGTAAAAAATTTTAGAATTGATGTTAACTGGTTCACGTTACAACATTTTCCTGAAGAAAGTGTCCGGCCTTGTTGGGACGAATCAGAGATATTACATCGGCCATAATCGAAGCCTGTAGGGAGGCCCTTGGAAGATGACGTAATTGGGTAGGTCATAAGAAAGTTTACTGATGGAACCCAATAATTGAGGAGTTAAGGAGAAAATGCATTAGACTTCGGAGAATATTTATACGCGGAAGGAGGCGGGATGATTTACTGGCAAATGAGAATGCATTACTATTGTTATGACAATAATATTATATTGTTATGACAAGCCAGAAAGGATCTCAGGAAGGCAATTGCCGGATCAAAAAAAGAAAAATGGAAGGAGATCTGCGCCAGACTGGATGATGTTCTTTCAGAGATGTATACAGGTATGGCAGGGAACTGCTCAGACCCAATTGGTGAACGTATGACTCAACTGATGAACAGTCTTTCTCCCGGGTGAAAACTGGTGACATAAAGAGTAGGTAATAGAGTAGATTCCAAGGTTCATTGGGAGTAGCTTGAGTTTGCGATTTTCCAACTCAAGCCTCATAAAATTCCTGGACCGGATGACGTCATGACTGAGATCCTGAGACATCTCGCTGGGGTGTAGTTTCTGGATTCATTTAATCTAGCCGAACACAGAGAGAGGATTCCTAGAAGTTGAAGATCTGCCAGACTAGTTGTGGTTAGAAAAGAAGGGAGAGATTTTAGGCCGCTCTCCCTAGTATATACGATTAGGAAAATCTTCGTGGGTGGTTTAGTCAAGAGATTTGAAATAGAACTGAAGCTGTGGGGTGGACTGTCCGATAGGCAATTTGTCTTCAGGAAAGGATGGTCCATTACTAATGCAATAAAGAAGATCATGAAAATTGCGAATGAGGTAGCGACAAGGACGAGACACACCAGAAGGATTCCGGTAATAATCATGGTTGATATCAGTAACGCGTTTAATAGAAATACATGGAATGCTACTCTGAGTCAATTGATTGACAGGAAGATCCCTTCCTACCTGGTTAGGATGACACATGATTACCTGGCAGGTAGGGAGATGAAGATCACATCGGAGAATGGAGAGGAAATCGTCGTATTCAAGGAGCGAGGAGCGCCCCAGGGGTCAATTCTGGACCCCCTCTAATGGACTGTGGCTCACGACGGTCTTCTTGGAGTGATTGTTCCTGCGAGGGTTGAGTTAGTTGCCTACCCTGATGATCTCGCCGTAGTGATAACAGGGAGGTCTCTCCAGGGAGTGATGCTCCTGGCAAACGCAGCTATGCAATATAAAGGGAAATGACTAAAATTTCCCTACATATGGGAAAGTAAAAGGTCTTACTGTTTCTGACTAATACCATTACCCTAGTTGGCCAACGTAAGTGAAAGTTCAGAAGTACCTCATAGTTGCCCGCTATTTCCGTACTTATAATTATAATTAAAATTATTCTTATTATTACTTGTTTTATTTTATTTGGATGTAAATTCTGTTTTACATTTTCTTTTAATTTTATTTAAATTAAAAAGGGAAAATTAAATTAAACAAAAATTAATGTCAAGTTGAATACGGAAGCCATCTATACAAATTTTAGAAATCTACGTAATAATAAAAATAATATGAAAAACGTTCAGATAGAGAATCACAGGATATAAAATGATCACTGCCAAGTATGAGCTTCCTGGAATACTGGAATATGTTTTTACTATACTTAGGTATCCAACTAATTTTCTTGAATGTGTGTTCAAAAACAGTGTGAATATCAGAATATTATACGCAAATAATTACATATAACTACCCATTATTATATAATGATGTTGAAAAAAAAACATGTCATCAAACCTCTTTCGAAATTTTTTATTTAATTAGTTTTCAACTTATCCTGTCTGAAGAAATAACATAAAACAAAGTCATCAGAAGTTCTTATCTCAAAAAAAATAAATAAGACTTCGAAAAGAATTTACATTAATAAAAGTTTAGAGTTTGAAAAAACTTTTATCACAATTTTTATTGAGGTTTAACGATTCATTTAAAGTTTAGTAACTAAAAATCTCACGAATTATTTTTGTGTATATAAAAAAAACGATAAGGTTGTACAATATATTTTTCCTCTTTTTTGGCTTCTTTTTATTAAGATAACAAACGTTACAAATAAGGTCAGAGTTGATATAAATAACATTCTAATCATGGTTAGTGATCCCAAGTGATACTAATCATGGTTTACAACTATAAATGGATTTTAGTTTCTTGGTTATACAACATCAAGAAGAATTTCGTTTAACCCTCCCCCTTTAACAAGAGAAAGTTCTTTCTCTTGTGTCATGTTTTATTTCCTTATTTTATCCTCTCACACATATTTCAGTTTCGTTCGAAATTTTTTCTGATAAAGATTAATAAGGAAACGTTTAATAATTTTTTTCTGTTCAGTTTACCTTCAGTTTGTCTTCTTAGTTATTAATGTTGCTCAAAGAACAAACTAAATAGGATGCGCTTTATAAACTAACTCCTGAAAAGATATTTATTAAACAACGTTACAACTCTTACTGTATATCATAAGAGTTTTCTTTAAAATATTAATTAATTTGTAATTTTTTATGATCCTCATACCTAAAATATTAGATACGCATTTGACTTAAAGGTTGATAAAATAGTGTACAAAAAATATGTTAATTTCCTCATAAAATATTTTTCTTTAAAATTTAATGAAAAAGTTAATGGAAGGTTAAATTTTATAACCTCAATAGGGTAAATAACATTATTGCCACTTCGATTTCATTGTTATGTAAAACATAAACGTTGTTTCTAGAACAATATTTATGAAATCTACAAGAAATCTATTATTAAAAATACTCTGATTTTTTTTTTAACTCTCAAGTTTCAAAGGATTTTAAAGTCTGAACTCTATCAGAAGAGAGTTCTTAAAGTCAATTTAGAAGAGAAGAGAATTTATGAAATCAAAGGATTTTAAAATCCTTTGTAACTTGAAAGTTTAAAAAAAAATCTAAGTAATTTTAATTTAATAATGGATTTCTTGTAGATTTCATAAATATTGTTCATCACAAGAGGATACTAAAAAAAAAATCGATCTCAAAAATCAAAATTAAAATAATATATGAGGATTAACGTTTAACGAAATGCATACAGCTAATACCATAAATATATTTAATTTTTAGAATATTTGAATGTATTCTGAATAATTAAAATTTACTATAGGCTAATAAAAAAAAATTAAAAAAAATAAAATTAACTGTATGAATAGACATTTATTTAAATTACAAAACCTCTTATTCTATCAAAATATAAATATTAATCACCTGAAATTTACACTGCTCTAGTAAAAGATAACATAGAAGCAAGTTCATATTATCATTTAATTAGACTCTATTTGCGTGATTTGTATCCTGAATGTCCTATAGGTCTCATATAAAGCAAGTTCAAACACCATGCTGTAGGTGTTTATTTTAGTAATAAGTAACTTACTTTATTACATGTCTGCTGTTAACGCTTCTAAATTATCAATTCGTTGGACAGTTTGGCGAAATATATAAGCAAATAGTAACTATACTTTCTCTTAATTTACTCTATATTTACAAAATATAATTACATCTCAAGGAAAGAATTGACCAGTGAATGTATTTGTCACTATTGGATTTAAAAATAAATTATATAACTTAATTATTATGCATATAAAGAAGAAAGAATAAAGAAAGCGAGAATAAAAGTAAGAAGTATTTAATTAAAGAACTTATAATTAAGATGAAACACTGTCAATGTAATTATTATTAGCGTTTTAACGAAATGCGTACAGCAAATACCATAAATGTATTTAATTTCTTGAATATTTGTATTGTAATTTAAAATGTGAGAGAATAACCAAAAAGAAAATTGTGATAAATAAATAAAATATATATACTTGTAGTTATTATTAGCCTAGTTTTAAATAAAAACATATTAAAGCTAGAATACTACTATATTTAGTGTCTTTTCCAAGTCAACTGTTTCTTTTTTTTTTAATTTACAGTACTTAAAAATGTTTAAATATTATCTAATACACCGTTGACTGACTAAACAATGCTATTTATATGAAGAAAAAACTTTTTAAAAGTAAGTAAACAGACTATTCGACAATACGCTATATTATTACTCTTTCTAGTAAAAACGTCTTGAAAAAATTAAAACCTTAATTTCTTGAATTTAAGGCTTCTAGAATATGATAATACAGAACTATTTTGGTTGATAAAGACAAAAGTAACACTTTAAAGATCAATTAAATTAAAAGAAGCTTGGTCAAGACATACAGAAATAATTCATTCGGTTACAGAAGAAAACATGAAGGATAAAAATGTAGAAATTAAGGGTACATAATTCATAATTAAAATTATATAATATTTACATGTTGAAATTAATGTAGTCTGGAGAGTACAGCACAGCAATTAAAACGAAATAAATAAATAAAAATATTCATTGATTTAACCTCTTTTGTGTTACTTTTTGTCCATGATGGTCAGCGATTTTTATTTCATTATGCTAATCTGAAAGTCTATAGAAACACAGCGTTGCTTTCTTGAGTAAGAGTTTTTGAAGGCTGCAACTTGTTTTATCTGGTTATGAATGTATATGTGGGTTATTATATCTACAGAGAGTATGGATGTGTGGCGGGGAGGGGCACTCGCGCATTTTTAAATGCGCATGCCGCCCCTTTAGGTTAGATGTAGGGCGGGAAGGGTAGCCCCTTGGGGGAGGAGCGTATCGACTTCTCGGCGCGTTCTAACGATCCCAAGAGGACCCCGACGGGGGACTCCGCTGCAGGGGCCCAAGCAGGATTGGAAGTAGGTTGGGTAATCTGCTGCCACGACCTCCAGGGCTGGCTGATCTTATGCCTAGAGGCAATTCCGGCCGCCCCTGTGATGAAGGGGGAGGTATTTTAGTGGGAGAGAACCCCACACTGTCAACTGTGCGAGCAGATGTCGGCTGGCAGAGCTTTTTCCTCCTCCTACGCAAAACAAAACAAAAAAGTATGGATGTTTGGTAAGTAAGAAACTATCAACATATTAGTGTCTGAGTATAGCATAGAAGGGTCTTTTAATGTTTTGATTAGTTTGGCCGATCCTCGACCAGTCTATATACTATAAATTTAAAATAAAATCCACATATCAGGTTTTTAAAACAGAAAAATAAATTAAATCATTTCATAGAGAAATTAGCCAACAAAAAAACATAGCGTTATGGAGAATAAAAACTAAAATTCTCTGACTGTACAATGTTTTGCAGTACGAAAACGAAACGTAACTTCAAATAAAGGTAGAATAGACTCACTAAAATCAACATTATAGACATATATTATTCATTTCTATGAAACAAATAGTAAATTCATAAAGATTAACAAAAATCTTGTTATGTGGAGTGTGGTAGAAGCTGTCCGAGCTGGTTACGGTTGTGCTTCTCGGTTTCTCTGTTTTTCAGCTGGGCGGGAGGTATGACTGTGATCTGTTTTGCTGATGGGGCATACGCTGTATGAAGTGCTGACGGGGAGTGCTCATCTCTCTTCTTGGTAATGGAGCTGGATTGAAAGTGGGCTTGCTGAAAAGCTTAGCTGTGCTGAAGTCTTGCGTCGATCAGCATGAGTCAGTCAGTTCGGCCCTTGGCAGAGTCCTATGGGTAAGAGTATCGCAGCCCTTACTGCTATGTGCAAGCCCTGGGATGTTAGTATCGTAAGTCAGACAGTTGAATCACGACTCTCCGGCCGGGGTGAAATCTGTGGAAGGCGGCTGACTGGGCAAACCGAGACAGAATCTATGATCTGGAACACGCCCGACCGTCACCCCGCCCGCACCATAGGACTTATTGACTGACGATAATATAGATTATGGGTAATTCTACATCAACATCTTCCGAGGAAGTTGATCCACGTAAAACTTCTCGTTTTGGGGAACTTCTGTCTTTGCAGGTAAAGAAGATGAAGAGTGTTGCGTTTTTGGAAATCTAGAAGACGGATCGAACAAAGTTTCGACCAACCAGCAACGTAGTGGTATCAAAATATTTGCTAATCAAAAAAAGAGAAAGAGACTTTAGCTGGATAAGTCCTTTCATGATAGCTCCAGGCATCATGGAAGCTGCTGGAGGGTTGGTAAAGGATGTAAGGAAATACTGCAGTATCACTATTCGTTGAAATTTTCAACGATTTACAATCGTCACGGCTACTTGAAGGCGAAGAAAATCGGACTACTGGACATTGAAGTTTAACCATACAGTACTCTAAATACGTTGAAGGTGTTGTTGTGTGCAGGGACTTGGGGAACTGTACCAAAAGGGAAATCGTTGAGGAACTGAATGAACAAGGACTTATAGCTTGTCGGCGATTGAACACCCGATGCAAGTTCCATTGTCCGCGTCGAATGTATTGACATTCAATAAGCCAAAGTTCTCAGAAAAAAGTAGGCTGTTTTTCACGGAGTAGACGTCTGTTCGTTCATACAACTCAATTTAGATGCTTTGGACGTCAGACTCATTGACACATGGACACATAGCTGCTCATTGCATTATAAAACCAAACTATGGAAAAAAAACATTTGTGGTGAACCGCTCCATCCTGATAACCCGTGCAGGAATCCACCCTGTCTGTGTCAACTTTCAAGGTAATAATTCAGGAAGATCTAAAAATTGTCCAATTTAGATTTGCAATCTAAGAAATTAAGATTAATCTTAGAGGTCCTAAGATAATTTACTTAGAAGCAAAGAATATCGTTAACGTCATATGGACGTATTGTGCCATCACTTGCATCTTCTTTCAAAGCTAAGGATGTGAATGCGGAACACCTGCGTTAGCAAGTATAGTTGAACGTATCGTGAACAACATACTTTGAAATTGTCCAGTCAGAGAAGATAGCCCAAAACGGTAGAAGAAATAGCAGCTATTGAGCAAAACAGTTCGTCCCCTTTGAGAGATGAATCTTCGACCAGTTCAAAGGCGAAAGACAGTGAATGAAGAAAACAGAAGAAGACTAAGCCCAATGTTGAGATTACAAAAATTCCCACTCAGGAAACAAAGAAGGTAAAGGTGATAATGTTAGAAAAATAAGACTTAGAAAAAACAAAATGGAGCCCTCAGAAGCACGTAGATTTTTAAGTGAGTGAGTGAGGATTTAAAGTCGTCCCACAAGAGAAAACAAAATGGTGCCCTCAGAAGTAAGGAGACCCTTAGGTGAGCGGGTGAGGATTTAAAGCCTTCCCACAAGCAATAACGGTGTGTGCATTAACATTTTACTCAGATATACGTGCTACTGACTGCACCATCTGACATCGTCTAATGCCAGTAGCAAGGGATCCTCCGTGGTTCACTGCGGAGAATCGGATGATTCCATCTCCGAGGCCTCAGATACCTTGGAATTTGACATCGAAGTCTTTAGGAGTATGGAGAAAAGAAGAAAAAAAGAATGGCCTAAGGGAAAACCTAGGCGATAGGTGCATAAAAAGAAACCCGTTTTTATGTTTTATGACGAATTTTAATGAAAGATAAACATTTTAATTTTTGTATAATATGAAAATATTTTATTAAGTTTGATAGAAAAGGTTTATGAGTTGTTTATGTGGCAAGGCTTAGTGACATCCTTGTCAATAGAGGTTTAATATTTTTTTATGTAGGTGCTGTTTTTTTTAATATTTAAATGACAAGTCTATTCCTGAGTGGATCTGTATTGACAAGGCTAGTCTACTGACTATCTCAATGTTTTGTTAGGGGGTAGAGAAAAATTCTCTTTATTTTTCTTCTTTTTTTTTTTGAATTGTAAAGGTACTAATGATCAAAGTAGTCGATGTCTCTAAAACCACAAAAAAATAAATAACAATAGTAACATAGATTTTTTTTGTATACATTATGTTTTAAATTACCCTAAAAGTAAATCTAGACGAGACAAATTTTTTAGACATATAATCTGAGAAAAAAGTAGAATATTAAAAAATAATGTGGAAAATAATAATAATATGAAAAAATAATTAATATTAAATATTTTTAAGGTCAAAAACTGGAAAACAAAGCGGAGAGACTGTATTGCATAGTACTGAAACACACTGAATGCGCTTCTGTACTAAATTCCAGTCAATGATAATTATTGTTAAATCGAACAAACTCTTCTACGCTTGCGGATGTTTAGTTGTGCTAGCAACCTTAAGTGAATTTCTTTGATTCTTAGTTTGGCTTCTTGATATATGGTGGGATGTAGATTATAGTTATGTATCAGGAAGGAAAAGGGTGGAAAGCTAAGTCCCCAGCATCTTAAAGGATGTTTATTCAGGTAAATTATGATAATTCTAACAGAAAAGGCGTTTCACTAGAGGAGGGGTAGGATTGACAACTCTACCTAAAAAAAGGGAGATTTCACAATGTTCTAATATTAAACAGGAACATCTGTAAGAAAAATAGAACATTAAATCTAAGTAAGTTTCTTGAAACTTGAAATATCACAATTATATATAAAAATAAAGATTTAAGCTGATAATGCTTCAAATAAATTCTTCAAAGATACACAACTCAGGAAAAGAGAATTGAAATGGACAGGACTCGAATTGGGCTCGTATACAAAAAAAGAAACGGCTTGTATGAACGGAAGATACTTTTTCGAAGTATTTATAAGATATTTCATAATTTTATCGCCTTATTGAAGTTACTTTTTCATTTTCGTTGTTTTCGTTGGATTCCACTTATGGCCAAAATACACATGACCAAAATGTATAATCAGGTGCCTAACCTATTTGTCAATTAAACAGTTAATTTCTCAGATTTTTTCCAGTTGCTTAACTGCTTCACGGCTAATATTTATTTTTCTGAAATAATTTCTTCTAAATCTCCTGTTGTAAATTTTACTTCATTTAATAACAACGGCATTTTCATTTAACTCTATATTTCTTAGTGTTTAGATAATTTTCTTTAGAAATAACTTATTATTGCTTTAATAATTAGAAGTCCTGTGGTTTTACATTACATGCGTGCTATTGGAAATGAATTAGTAGCTCACGTTTTTTCCATAATTGTTTGGTTTTCCTAACATATGGATTCAACCACAAGGCAAAACGTCCCCAGATATAAGGGACATTTAACATAACTAATGTAAGGAATAATGTACGGGACTTTTAACTTGATCAAATAATCAAGTTAATGCTGATTGCAGGATATAAATGGGGGACGGGTTATTTATGAAATTCATGATAATCGATGTACATAAATCATTACAGAACATTAATATTAATATATTCATTTTATATTAATATCAATTAATTAATATATAAGTGGAAAATCCAATAATTTATATATAACAGCCGATTTCTAATTAGAACATATTTTTGTATTTATAGGCTGTGTTTAGTAAACGAGAATGGATTAAAGGAGAATGGATAAATAGATTTAATGGGAAAAGGGTTGAATAGTCGTCATTATGCATACAGAGATGTCTGTAGCATTAAATAACAGTATAAAATTAATTAAATCCTTTTATTGTAAATGTTATTTCATTTATTTTTGTTAAAAATTACTTACATATGAAAGTATGTGATATTGATATGATTTTTTAACGTAAAATTTAATTTCTAATTTAAAAAATTAAATTCTCTTTTTATTATGAGTTATCTCTAAATAACAGAAAAAAAATAGTTGCATTATCTAAATAACAAGACTTGATCCCAATTTATTTCAATGTTAATAATCATACTTTGTAACCTGTTATCTTAAACTTGTTTAGTGTACTTATACATAAAGATTATTCAATTACAATCATTTTAATTTATTTACATTTGTTTTCTTTTGAATTATATTTTATTTACTCTGGTTCATAAAGGTGATGTACGACTGTATACTTGGTATCGATAATCTTGGTGAAGTGACTGATTTCGCCTTCACCGACGATCTGGTTTTGGTAGTCCAATGAAACTCTACAGAGACAGAAATATCTTCTTGGAGCGACCCGGCAACTGAAGTAGCGAGACACCGGCTAATGCATAAAAGCCTCGTGGCCGAAAAGACCAAGGTGATTATCATCATGGGCGGAGAAAACTCGAACATATATGGTTTGAGATTGGTGAAGTGACGATCGTTGCTAGCCTAGTTGTCAAATATCTTAGATGACCGCAAAACATTGTGATATCAGGTCATCGAGGTTTTCAAAAAGGCTGGTCGAGTTTTAAACTTTTTGGGTCGCCTACTCGTGAATTTTGGTGGACCCAGGGCTTCCAAGCGGAGGCTGTACGCGCATGTTCAACATTCAGTTTTGTTGTACTAGTATGGATAGTAACATACATCTAGTATCGATTTCGGCACTTCAAGATCAGTGCAACAGGCCAGTAATTCAGTGCATATAAAGAAAAATGTCATTAAGAGTGTGCTCTAGATACAAAACAATGTTGTCCGATGTGGTTTATGTAGTCGCCGGCATGCTTCTGATTGATCTTACGATCAGTACACGAAAGCTAAACGCTATAGAGATAAAAGGGGACTGGAAACGTAAGATGCTCTCCCGAACTGATGGCAGATTATCTCGGAAGAGTCATCGAAGGACAGGTGGACCTTCAAATTGATTCCGGAAATTAAACCGAGGCTGGAACGGAGATTCAGTGAGATATCTCTTGAAGTCACTCAGTTTCCGGCTGGTCACAGCTGTTTAAGGATGTACCTGTTCAGGTTAGGCGCACCGAGGATGAGCGGTGCACTTGATGATGTCGACCATGTGATTTTTACGCATTTTAAGTGGGCTGATTAGAGGACGCGCTGTGCTACGTAGACGGGCTCTCTTGATGTAAACAATCTTGTTAGCGTAATGCTCGACTCCGCTGAAAAGTGGGACGGTATCTCACCCCGCCCCACTGTGTGAATGTTGACGAGCATCATATTCGGGAAAAAGACTGATGAGTAAGATAAGAGTTTCCTGTTGATCTTGGTGGGACTTCGCCATCTTGCCATCTCCTTCTGGCTGACGATCTTGCAAACCCCATCCATATACTGAATTATTAACAAGTGAGTCGGTGTTCGCATTTTTCCGAAGGGGAGTCAGTGTCGAGCTCGTCATTGCCGTCTATGGAAGCGGACGCCGGCTGGCAGAACTTTTTCCTTCTCCGACGGAAAAAATAAAGTTCTTAAAGGTAGGTTTTTTGATAGATCTAGGATATTATATATTTTTTTTGTTTCTTTCTTCAAGTCGAACAGCTAAGTACTACAACTTATTTTTATCACATAAAAAGCAGGTGCAATAGAATGCAGAATGGCTTCAATCAATGAGAACCTTTGAGAAAAAGTTTCATAAAAATCTATTAGGAGTACAAATAATAAAATAAATTTTTATATATAGTACTACAAAATAACGCAGTCTTTAAATAAATAAGTGGCAACGAAGAAAGTACAAAAAAGGTCCTTCATATAGAATATTTATGCAATATAAACACTGTAATATAAGAAAGTTGAAATTGAGAATGTCTTTCGGCTATTAGCTAACGAATGAAATTTGGTAGATAAACAGGCATGAAATCAATTGCTTAGAAAAAAAATTGGATAAAATGCACTCGTAAAAAAATTAAATGAGTTAATACATATACTTGGTGGGATTTTAAAAGGTTCTGCGAAATTCTGAGAAAAAAGACACAGAGAGTTCTCTCCGCTTAACGACTATTGTTGCATTGTATTGTTATATTATATCTTTTCTTAACTGGCATATGCCGTTGACAAACACGTAAATAAATAAACTATATAAAAAATCGGACCAAGTGTATCGGTTTTCTACAGTTTGAAAGGTTTTCAATCTTTGCGACATCATCAACTATTCTGTGTGCTAGTTAAACTTACAAAGAAATGCAGCAAAGCACACACAAACAAATAGAATATGATGCAATCATATTGCATCATCAGAGTAGCACCTGACCAGTGAAATCCATAATATAATCTAATATGACGCCAAAAACAAGACATTCATCGAGAATGTTTTACAGTGACATTTTCCACGTCGACAAAACATATTTTATATGATTATTTTTTATAATTTATTTTCTGCTATGACATACTACATATTTTACTGTATTTTTCAAAATCCATTTAATGAAAGAAAATCTCATTATTTCAGTGACACAATTTAAGTGAATTATGTAAGTTATAAAGCTTTAATCTCTTTTTCCGAAAATAAAATGCATTTTAACCAGTATTGATTTCTCTAAGAAAGAACTAAACCGAAATTAATTTATAATTTTTGTTCATAAAAAAGGTTTTAATACAAAAGATAAATTATAGAACAAAGATCAACTTTTTAAATAAATTTAAAAAACTATATTAAAGCGTTATATTTAATTTCACTGGCGTAACTGGAAAATATTTTAAATGAATCAAAAAACTTTTTAATTATAAAAATATATTTTGTTACTACAATTTTAGTGGGATAGGAAAAATGTTTTTATAATGGAAGTGAAAGTTTATTGATGTAGAAAATATTGTGGCAACAAACTTCCTTTAACTCCTTTTCTGTAGTAAGATATAGCTAAAAAAATATAATTATATGGTTTTATGGTGTAAGTGCATACTAGAAAAGATTAAAATCATTAAGTGCACACCAGAAGATTCAAAAAGTAGTGTGCTTGATATAAAATCAAGAAGATCTTCATTTTTTCAGTGTGATGATAACCAGTATTCAGGTGTGTATTTACATTACCTCTGTCACTAGTTTTCGCAGTCTGGTTAATGTGGTATCACCGGTTGTGTTATAAGATTTCATTTTTCTTTTAATTTTTGCCCAAGCTATCTCCATGGGTTTTAATTCGCACATAAAAGGGGATATTCGAATTACGGAATGAACATGTATGGCCAGTAGTTTATCAACCTTGTATTCTTTCTCAATTTTGAGGTAATTGTACCAACTTAAATATGACGACGTTCCTCAGTTTCTCATCACAACGAATCCCATTTTATCTCAAGTAGTTCGATAGTGTCTCCTTTTAAGACGACTTAAGCATCACCTTATTTATTTACTTTACATGTGCTACACGTTGTCCATAATGATAACACTTCCTTATTGTAATTTTGGATTACTTTTTTATCCACGCCTTAAATTTGGGAGCATTAATATTCCCATAGTAATCGCCAGGTGCACAACCTGCTTGAAATACTAATTCTTCTTTTAAAAACCGATGAAGGTGGTTTTCTGGATGTGAATATGTGTACAGAATCTGAATTAAAATCGAGTCTTAATGTAATGGTGTCCTACCAACCCTACCATGACCTCTTCCACGGATTCCAACCTCTTAATCAGGGATTCTGAGAAAGAAT
>JAAAKQ030500764.1:0-20466 GCA_010016005.3 Zanna intricata | reverse complement strand
AAGACTACACTTCATTCACATTCATACACATCATCCTCATTCATCCTCTGAAGTAATATCTTACGGTGGTTCCGGAGGCTAAACAGATAAAGAAAAAAATAATAGTATTTAAAAATGTTTGGTAAATATTTGTAACGTTTAATATCTTTCCGCTTTTTTTATTTTTATGAATGCGTTTTATTTGATTATAATTAAAGCGACACTCCTTGCCAGTTTTGCTCCGTTAATAAAAAACAACTGTTACTTTGTTATTTTTGTTTATTATAATTGAATATTTGTTTGTTTTTTGTTTTTTTTAATCAATTTTGCCGGCCTCCGTGACGCGGCGGTAACGTCTCGGCCTTTCATCCCGGAGGTCCCGGGTTCAATCCCAGTCAGGCATGGCATTTATCACACACGCTACAATTCATCCATCTCATCCTCTGATGATATAACCTTAATGGTGATTCCGGAGATAAAAAAAAAAATTTCAATTTAAATAAATGAAGAACAGTATTTTTGCAGTATCATGATGTCCTGTAATTTTATTATTATTTTTCTTCTGTGAATGAAAAATTGTCTTTTGAATCAGTCTATTCTTATGAACCTTTGTAAAGTTTTGTATTTAACACACTTATTATTAAACATTGTTACGTAACTGTCACCAGAATGATACCCGGTTTCACTCTTCTATTTATTAGAAGATATATTTTTCTTTGATTTGATTTATTTATTCTTTCCTTATTATTTTTCTTCCTAAATGTTTTGCTGATAAACAAAATTTGAAATAAGATATATTATTATTGCTCTTTTACTGATGTTTACAGTTAATTAATGAATAGTATATATATATATATGTGTGTGTTTATTCATTTCAGAATACCCCTCACATTTTATTTATATTTGTTTTTTAAATAATTTATCAATTTTTCTGACAATATATAGAGATATTATTTACATTATTATTATTATTATGGTAACAGGATTTTTAATGATGAATTTTCCTTTGATGTTAAAAATCCTTTATATATATTTTTTTTTTTACTGTGTACTTAGATTTTTTCTTCTTTTTTTTTTGTAAAATTATTTTTTATATGTCGCACACGTACTTTAGTTTTAATATAAATATTTTTTATACTTATTTTATTTCTTTAATCACTTATAATTATCCCTCTCAAACCTTATTTTTACTATACCATCAATATTACTTTATTTTTCTTTCATTAATGGTTTAATTATTGAAATATTTATTTACTTTCTTTTTTCTGTGGTAGTGTTTCCTATTCATTTATAATTAAAATTCTCTTGCATTGCAGTAACTAAAAAATTATTGATAATTTCAATGGTTCCTAGTTGTTATTTAACTAGATAATAGTATTTTCGTTTTTTTTTTTTTAATTATTTTATAGAATTATATAACTAGTGCTTTAATTTTAGGAAAACGATCAATAATTTTCAATTATTTTGTTAACATTTTCCATTCATTTTTGGTTACAAATATTTTAAATTGCCAATATAAAAACAGTAATCAGAAATACTATTAATTATTTTTTTCCAATAATTACTAACCATCTATGATAGTAAAAAATTGTGTCAAATTTTAAAATGAAATAATCCTTAAAAATAAACCCCACTTTTTTATTTTTATTCTTTATAAATTAATTTAAATAAATTTTCTAAATAAATGAAACTGTACAGTAACATTATATATTATTCCTTCTTCAATAGCAGTTGTGTAATCGTAAATGTAACAGTAGTTACAATTTGGAATTTGAGGAACAATTTTGTAATTTGAAGGAATTTGTGTAATTTAAAGAATATTTTTTAAACTTTATATTTTTAATTACAACTAGTTGGAATACAATAACGGTTGGTTAATATAGGTTTATCAATTTTTTTTTGTACATGCTTTTGGAATAGTAAGATAGAGAAAAAGAGCATGAGAGAGAGCAAATGACTATGTGTATTTAAGATATACTTTGGGTTCTGAAGAAGTTAAATTAAGTGGGTTGTGTATCTTTTGTTCCGGGTATTTTAAATTCTAAATGTTATTTCTCTCCCTAAAAATACTACAGAGTTACTATAAACCCTGATATTCAACACCCTGTGGTAAAGAGGGAGCAAGGACTGTATATATTAAATACTGCTACTGTATAAAAGTGGCTAATGAAATAGAAGAATCAAGTTATTTCTGATGGAAGGAGTTCAGCTTTTACAAGTGCTAACCATGTCCTCACAAAACGATGTCTATTATCCTGAAGAAAAAAGCAGAGAAACTTCTTCAGCAACCAATTGTATTATAATACAAAAGACATAGGAAAATCAATGAAATTAAATATCTTTGTGATAATTTCTTCCATTAAGCTATCTGGCTTCTTCTTTTAACTTATTTGATCTTAAAAAAGCTTCTCTTTCAGATCTTTTTCAGAAGCACAAAAAGAAGTTAAAGGAATGATTGCATATTGAAACTTGGAATGTCAGTTTACATGGTGAAATGAATAGTGGATAACTTACTGCATTCTATTTTAGCAGAAAGAAAGGAAAAAAGGAATAATGATGGGACGAAATTGCAAACAGATATAAAAAGTGTGTTACATTAAAGAGAATTTAATATCGTTAAGAGTTTGGTTGATACCAAAAGATTCAGTCAAACTACATGCATCAATATCTTCAACATTGAATTATGAAGAAGATACTGAAGAGATGTTTCAGATGGTTGAATAAGTAACAAAATCTTAATTTACTGTTGTGATGTACTGATGGGAGTCTTATATGTTGTCATTGAAAAAGGCAAAGAAGGAAGTATGATAGGAATATTTGGATATAGAGTAGGAACAGTTTCTTAGAATTTTGAAAAGAAAACAATTGTTTATATCCAAGATTTGCTTAATTCAATAACTATTAGATGAAATGTAAGTTTGTATCAACTGCGGATAAAGCAGGTTATCTGAGATACAATAGGTTATCTGATAGACAATATGTTAGACTATATGATAGTCGTCTAACATATTGAAAAATGATAGGAATGATGTAAGAAAGGCAGAGAAAAACATACTAGAAGCAGATATCATGACCACTACTGGTAGTCATGTGTTATTTATGATGGAAATAAGAATTTATTTAAAGAAAATACAGAAAGTCAAGGAAGTTAATAAGTAGAAGTTAGAGAAGTAGAATTTGGTGAGAAAAATTAGCAAGGCAATGAAAGAAAGAAAAAAGAGAATGAAAACAATGATCAGGGCCGCATGAAAATATATAACACAACGCCAATAATAACAGAGGAAGAAGTAGACTGTTACGATGATAATACCACAAAGAAATAGTGGGTAACAAGAGAAATGTTTAAGAAAATGGAAGAAAGAAGGTTGTATAACTACAAGATAAGAGAAAAATGAAAGACAATTTATCAAAACTTAAACATGAGTTAAGGAGAGAAAAACAAAAAGCTAGGGGACTGAATGTTGAAGAAAGAATACAATGATATTGAAGATTTAGAAACAAAAGCCGGTATGATATGTGTAGGAATATGAAGACCATTACATGAAATAAACAGAAAGGGATGAGTAGAAAGAAGTAAGAAGAATATTGAAGGGACATGTTATAGACATTTATATGATAAGAGAAAAAATGAAGAATTTAACATGGAAAAAGTATCAGAGGTACGTAAAGAGAATAAAAGATCATCAATGTTAAAAAGCGATGTGCATAAAGCAATTAAAGAGATGAAGAATAAGAAATTGACTGGTGTAGATAATTTTCCCATAGAATTTTATAAATCCTTAAATAAGAAAAGAATGCAAGAAACAACTGAACTGTGTGAGAGGATATTTGTTATGGGAGAATGGCCAACAGATTTTGCGAAATAGCTGTGATATAATTATGAAAGTTATGGTATGAGTACATAATAAGAACAATAAGTTTAATAGCCCATTCTGCTAAAATACTATTCTAAAGTATAAGAGTTCTAAATCAGGGCTTGATAAGAAAAATGGAAAAGAATACTTGAGAGGAATATTTTGCCTTCAGGATAGGGAATGAAACTAGACATGCCATGGGGCTTATAACCATGATTAGAGAGAGATATTTAAAGAAAGGGAAGTAATGAGCCTGTTTTTCATAGATTTAGAAAAGGTAAAGCTAATTTGAACATGAAGCTAAGTTGGAGAAAATGATGTACATACTTAAACATAAAAGATAGAATGGAAATACAGAAAATTAATTGAAGAATTATTTATTAAAAAAAAACAGCAGAAATGAAGGTAAATAAGAATATTACTGACTGGGTGAGTCTAGTTCAAGGTTTTAGGTAAGATTGCTGCCTCTCATTGACACTGTTTCAAATTTATATTTACAATTTGATAAGATATACAATTCAAGAAGTAATAAGTATAGGAGGTTGGAAAAATAAGATGCAAAAGGTATGCATGATTAGGTTTGCTGATTATAAAGATAATTTTAGTTAAAGGAAGTCACACGTGGCATGATAAAGTAAGGCAGTCACACAGTTCAAAGTTTGTTAACAGTCCTAGAAAAGGAAGTGAAACAGTATAGAATGGAAATAAATATAGGTAAAACTAAAGTAATGGATGTAGACAACAAAGAGGAATTAATGATCAGATCAAATAAAGGAAGAATATAAAAATGAAAAAATACTAATTATATGGATACTAGGGTGACAGAGAACTGGAAGAGAACAATGGAAATAAAAGGAAGGTTAGCAATAGCAAAAGAAAATTTCAGAAAGAAGAGGGAATTACTATGTTTTAAAGTATGGACTTCGGCCTTTTATTAAGGAAATGGTTAGCCAAATTCTATGTATGGAGAGTGAATGGAGAGTGAAGCATGTTGTATGAGAGTGAAGCACGGAGAATAAAGAAAGAGAAGTAATGAATTAATGCTTTTGAGATTTGGATATGGATAAAGCAGGAGAAAATTAGTTGGAAATATAAAGTGAATTAACAATAATAAAAAGAAAACATTCTGAAGGAAGTAAACAAAAGAAATGAAAAATGGTTTGGGTAAACGGTTGGAAGTTGTATCTAGACAAATATACTGGAAGTGTCAGAAGAAGAAGAGAAGAAAAAAAGAAGAAGAAGAAGGATGAAGTTAATAAATTAGGCGAAGGTTCTTTGCTGCAAAGAACTGAGTTTAGTTTCTAAGTTTAGTGAATTACCATAAGAAATACATTGTGTTAGTTTCTACTTAACATTCAACTAGTTGATTATTTTCTGAGTCTATTGACATGAGATTGCAGGAATACTTAATTACAGAAGTAGTAAACAAGGTAGTCAAAATATTTTCGAAATATTGGTCGTAGACCAAAATTTTTTACAGGTTGCTTTTTTCTGGGTGTTTCCCGTGTGTTGGAAGCGAGGTGTCTTGAAGTTGCTATATAAAGGAGGCAACAAGGATCCAACTGTTACCAGTTCTTACCGTTCCCCTTGACGCTCCTGCCGGTGATAAGCAAAGTTTTCGAAAAAATTTTGTATCTTCGGATTAATGATAGGTTGACTGAGGGGCAATTGCTCCAACAAAATCAATAAAGGTTCCGGCCAGGTAGGAGCACGGAGGATGCCATTTAAATGTTATGGATGTGGCAGCCTCCAGCGAATGTAGATAACTTTTAGGCGTGTTTTTTGACATATCGGGGGCATTTAATAATTTTTGGTGGACCTCTGCGCTGTATCAATTGCAACGGCGTTGGTGTACGGTTGATGAGATTGCAACCGTCTCAAGTTATTTCAGCCACAGGACGGTCGTCCTTCGGGATGGTGATTCTGAGGTTGGGAAGGCACTGTCCAAGGGATGTCCTCAGGGCAGTGTTTTAGGCCCCTTTCTCTGGGTTGTGGGGTTCGACTCCTTGATGCGGTGTCGTTTGCCCAGTGGCTGCTGGATAGTTGCTTATGCTGATGATGGGCTGCTGCTCGTTGAAGGAAATTCTAGGATTGAATTAGAAACCCAGACAGGCGTGTGCTGTGCTCCGGATGTGGAGCTTTCAGCATAAAATGGATTTTAGCCCAGAGAAGACCACAATGATGTTGTTGAAGGTTAGTTTGGCTGAGACGCGTTGGGTCCGTGTCTCGATGGCAGGCCACCCGGTACGGTATGTTACTATGCAGAAGCACCTGGGGGTGATCCTGGATGAGCGTTTGCGCTTTGGGGATCATCTCCGGTATGTGGCAAAGGAAGCGCTAGATGCATTTTATGGCATTAGGCATGTGATCCATCCCGATTGGGGGTTGAATTTAAGAACGTTACGGATCCTATATAAAGGTGTGTCCGAGGCGATCATATTGTATGCTGAGCCAGTTTGGACTCAACGAAGGGTTTATAAGTGTTACCGTGATATCATTTTGCGGGCCCCGCGTCTTCTGCTCTTGGCTGTCATTGGCGGTTACAGGACAATCTCGCGGGAGGCAGTCAATGTAATAGCTGGTGTTAAACTATTAGACTTGCTTGCTGTTGAGCGTAAGGAACGGTATGTAGCCAAGAAAGCTGGTCTTTTGACCTCGGATCGTTTGCTTGAAATAGAGAACCAGAGTGTTGTTGCGAGGCAGGCGCGATGTGATGAGTCCACTAACGGTCGGTATACCCACGATTTGTTTCCGGAAGTAGCTAGTTTGTGTGCTAAGAAATGGGTATCCCCCAATCGGTACGTGACGCAATTTCTTTCCGGGCATAGCGCGTTTCGGCATAGTTTGGCTAGATTTCGTCTTGTACCGTTGGGACTTTGCGCGGAATGTAGGGTCCCGAACAGTGTTAGTCATGCGCTATATGTCTGTCCCCGGTATGAGTTTGCGCGTGACAGATTGGTTAGGGAACTTGAGAGATTACACTCTGCCCTTGATTTGAGGGTCAATTGGAAGACCCGGGCTGAGTGGCAGTTTGTCGCTGGCTTCCTGCAAACCATTGCGTCTTCCAGGGTTGCGGAAGGTGTTTAGGAGGTAGGAGCCTGAGTGGCTAGGGTTTCGACTTGTCCAGTTGAGTGATTGGACATAGACGATTTGGCGACGAGCCCCGGTTAGTTTTTCTATTATGAGATGGCATTCTTGAGAATGGCTTTGGCATGGCGGTGACTGCCTTTTTGGTTTGTGCTGTTCTGCTGAGGCATTGGTAGTTATATTGGTCGTGGCACCGTTGGGAGTCTGTTTTGCGAGCGGCCGTGACAGTGTTGGGACCAATGTAGATTTAGATGTGACGAGAACATATTGTCAGGTGAACGTGGTATATTGGGAGGCATTGTCTCCAGTTAGATCCATAAGTGAATGTATGTTTTAATGTGTAATGTTGTTATAGGTCATAATTGTGTTGTTGCTGCGAGCAGCATTTTTAGTGGGACTTTGATCTCCAATCGAATCTGTCGATGTGTATATAGCATTCAGAGTCACATGGGTAGTTAGATTGATTAGAATAAGCGCGGAGTTTCGTGCTTCCGTGTTGCGGTTATTTAGCTATAGGGCTACGTTTAGGTCAACCTAAGCCTACGGCGAGGGCTATTGCTGCTGAGGTATTTTACTCTGATGCTAAATGTCGACCGCGGCATTTGCTCGGGGGCATCCCGACCGAGGCCTGGCTGATGACTGAAATATGTAATCAGTACGAAGGTCATTCAGACGACACCCGGTAAAGCCCTTCAGGGCTAGGGACGGGAGGGGTGGTGTGGCTGCCGGAATCGTCACTTGGTGGGTTTCTTCCCTTACGGGGGTTAGGATGGCCTTTGTTAATAACACTCTGGTCTCCTTTCGTGCGACCAGATTGATCGAGCTTACTAACGATATTTTTTGTTTAGGACTGTAACTTGCGTGTGTACCAGTTTCAACTCCGACTGCGGTCAAATATTGTTTGTGGCTCCAGAAGTGCGAATTATTATAAAAGTAGACTTGCCAGTGTTCTCAAAAGTAAAAGGCGTTGATTTAGACGTGTTTCGACCTCACAGTGGTTGAAATGTGGCAGCGACTCCTGGTCATAGGTCCTCGTAAGAAGCAAGGCCGCGTTTTTAGGCCTAGTCCTGCTTGCGTTCTTTTCAGAACAAAGACCATAATCAGTGGTAGTAACTTGACTGATCCAGCAGCGGCCAGCAGGCACAAAGGTGACAGGGGAATATAGAAGGTCCCAGGCTGCCTGTAGCTCGCTGCGGACAGTTGTCACGTTTGTAGATTCGCCCAACCTAGAGTGTTAGGTAGGAAGACGGCGAGCGATCAAGTTAGTTCAGTGTTAGATAGTGTTAGGGAAGCTCTGGTCATGACAGAGAGTACGCAGGTGGTAGAGAAGCCCCGGCGTAAAGGAGGCCGGCACCTTTACCGTCGTCCTCCTCCACTTCAAACGAGGAATTTGGTTCGGCGATGGACGTAGGGCCACCCACCCCGGATCCTGGCGGCATTCTTAAGGCCTTCCAGGCCGCTGCGGGCAGACCAGGCAGTTCTGCCTTGCTCTGGAAGGAGCTCCAAGAGAACCTAATGTGGATAGGGGAATTCCTGGAAATTCTCAAAAGCATGAGCAGAGCGGGCGAGAAATCGATCTTCCCGCATCTCGAAGGGATTTGTGATGTGGTTTCTTCATTGGTTGGTGGTTTCTAGTCCTTGGCTTCCAAGCCCAAGGAAGTTAAGGTTGTCCAGAAGAAGGTCCCGGTCCCGGCTCCGGCACAGCCTAGGCGCTATGCCGATGTTTTGAAGCAAAAGAGGGAAATCAGCCAGGTTAGGAAGCCAGAAGTTCTTTTTGTAAACAAGGCGGAGGGATCCACGAAAAGTTCAGCGCAGCTGAAGGACAATTTTCAGGTTGCCTTTCGTGACAACCGAAAGTCTCTTCGGATTAGGGAGATCAAAGAGAAAAGCAAAGGTCTGGTTATTGTTGCCAATGACAAGGAGACAGCTTGGGTCATCTTCGAGTCTCCAGCGATGAGGAAGCTTGAGGTTAAGGTTGATCCCAAGCGAAAGCGAAGACCCCGTGTCATAGTGTATGACATAGATCGGAGTCTCTCCGATTTCGAGGTTCTCGCTCTCATTCGAGAGCATAACACCGAGTTTGATGAGGCTTCGTTCGCAAAACAGAGTAGCCTTGTCTTCAAGATAGGGAAACGTGATGCCCAGCGGTATGACGGAGTTTTCGAGTTAGGGGCTGGTCTCTTTGAAAAGTTTGTGACAGAAGGTAGGGTCTACTTAGACTTCGCTTCATGCCACGTGAATGAATACGTCGACGTGCAGCGTTGTTTTAAGTGTTGTCGTTTCATCCACAGGGCCAAGTTCTGTAGATATGCGTCGGTCTGTTCGCATTATGTTGTGGAAGGCCACAAGCGGTAGGACTGTCCGCAGTAAAATAAGGCCCCGGTTTGTGCTAACTATAAAAGGTTACACAAAAGTCATAGGTACTCCATCAACAGTAGAGAGTGCGGTTGCTATTTGAAGGCAGTTGAGCAGTATTTCAACTCTTTTGATGGTTAGTTTTTGTCAGCTTAATGCCCAGGGTGCCTATTCAGTCCAGGTAGAGTTAGATGAGGTTGTCGAAAGACGGGTCCTCGATGTCGTACTTCTGCAACACTTACTTGGTCAAGGGTGATCTGCCAGATTTTCGTGGTTGGAAGAAGTTTTTCATAGGTGACTGTAAATCCGCAATCTTGTGCAGGAAGTCTTTAGATAGCTCTAGACACGCATCACGTAGTTGCTAAGTTTGCTGTGAATGGTTAGGACCTGGTTGTTGTTAG
This sequence comes from Zanna intricata, assembly GCA_010016005.3. NCBI lineage: Eukaryota > Metazoa > Arthropoda > Insecta > Hemiptera > Fulgoridae > Zanna > Zanna intricata. The sequence continues at coordinate 10,790 of JAAAKQ030500764.1, read as the reverse complement.
TTCGTACTTTCAGTAGAGGGATCCCACTGAACAGTATTTGGAAAGATCGGATAGAATTCTTAGAGCGGTAGCAGGTCGTCCAATTCTTATAGGTGTAGATGCGAACGCCAAATCGCCTCTTTGGCACAGTGGGGTCACAGACGACGGTGGAGAATTGATAGAGGGCTTCATCGCGCAGCATAATTTTCATGCATACAACATTGCCGGGGAGCTTTCCCACGTTCGCCGGCAATGTCAATGAGCGGAGGGACTTCCAAGGTACAACATCGATGTTACCATTGTTAAGGATGTCCCTGGTAGGATTGTAAATTGGTTTGGTCAGTAGTCGATGATTGCTCCAGCGATCATCGGCTCATAATTTTTGAGTTGCTTGGTGGGCTGCGTGATGTCTACAGAGCGGACGTCCCTGTTCAGCAGGGACGCTTCCTGCGCAGGCGGGCAGATTGACCAAAGTTTTCGAATATTTTAGCGGGCCAGACTCTGCGACTTCACACGAGATCTGGACGTACTCCTGTTAGAGAACCTGGCAGTAAAATTCACTTCCGTGGTGGTGGATGCCGCTGAACGTCCCATTCCCCGTAGCATAAGTCGAAAGAGGATTGCTGGATGGTGGACTCGAGAATTGACGACGATAAAGCGGGCTACTCAGGAAGTGGGCTACTCAGGAGAGCCGCTCAAATTGAGGGTGACCCTAACCGGCGACCCTGTTTGCGGAGTATCGCCGGACGAGGAACGAGTACTTCCATAAAATTAGGTGTTCAAAGCGAGATTCCTGGCGTTCTTTTGTACAATAGTAGGGAAACAGAGACCCTTGGGGTGTTGTTTATAGAGTTTTAGGTCATAAGCCGAAAACAGACACCCTTCTATCTGCTCTCTCGACCCAGGATTATGTTGTTTTAGATAAAGATCGTGTCCTAACTCATCTAATAGACGATGTACTTCCAGATGATATTGAGGCCTCGTATCATCCACGGATTTGTAGGGAGGTTGCAGGTTTTCACTGTCATCTACAGTCTTCTGAGATCACTGAGGCGGAAGTCCGTTAAGTGATCTGCAGTCTGGCCCGAAATAAAGCCCCCGGATATGATTGTATAACGGTTGAACTCCTTCTTTGCTCATTACCGATAGTCCTTGGTCCCATTACCAGAATGTTCAATAGGATGCTTTTTGCTGGTTACTTTCCAGCTTGTTGGAAATCCGATTTGAAACTTCTCTTCAAAGGCGGCGACAAGGATCCCACCGTAAGTTATTCCTACCGTCCTCTGATGCTCTTGTCCGTTGTAGGTAAGGTTTTCGATAAGGTTCTATACTTCCGCATTAATAGCAGGCTCACTTCTAGTCATTAATTGATGGACGATCAATATGGTTTCCGTCCGGGAAAGGGCACAGAGGACGCTATTATTAAAGTCCTAGATGTGGCAGCGGCAAGTGAGTGTAAATATGTACTCGGTGTATTTCTAGACATATACGGGGGTTCAACAATTTGTGGTGGCCCTCTGCCTTGTTTCAACTACAGCGGCGTGGTTGCACGCAAAATGAAATTCTGATTCTCTCGAGCAATTTCAGCAACAGAACCATCGTTCTTCATGATGGTGGCTCTGAGGTAGGAAAGACACTGTCTAAATGATGTCCACAGGGCAGTGTTCTAGGTCCCCTCGTCTGGGTCGTCGATTTCGATTCTCTGATGCGGTTGAGGTTGTCCAGTGGTTGTCGTGTCGTCGCTTATGCGGATGACGCATAATCCCCGGTACGAAGCTGAACGTACCAGAGTAGTAGTTAGGGAACTAGAGAGAGTGAATTCCTTTCTGGATCTGCGGGTGAACTGGAAGACCCGCAGTGACTGGACAATTGTGGCTGACTTCCATCGATTTCTGGCTCTGTACAGATCTGCTGAGGGAGTGTAGAGTAAAACCCCGGGTGGCTAGGGCACGCCGGGCTAGCTGATTGACCACAGGTAGGCGCTTTGGCACCGTAGCCTCGGTTAGTATTGTTTTTTGTATCAATGGAGGTCGCTTCAATCGTGGAGGTTGTTTCAATCTACCAGAAAAATATATATAATAAGACTTCATCAATGTACACAAATATTATTACCTCATCCTTATATAGAGTGTAGTTTTGACGGAATGAGATAACAAGAAGCAATCTTTTTCTAAAGTTGAAAACATATAGAAATATAAATGATTACCATGATTCTTTTGTAAATATTTTTTTACACTTCAGCTACCCTTAAATGTCCATTTCATCCCACACTTCAGAGTTGAAAAATTTGGAAATTTTATACTTCTGTACAGAGTAGAAACATTATTATTATTATAATGCAACCTAATATCCATTGATTATTGAAAGGGAAAAATAAATTGTTTTAGTTTACAATACTTGTCCTAATTTATCAAAATGTTTGATAAATTGGACTGTAGAGCACCTAAAGTATAATAGTCAACATTAAGATTTTAAAAATCTGAAAATAATCACTTCCCTCACACATTGTTACTGTGGTGAATAGATTTCATGTACTTTTATAGAGCTCCTTACTCTTGGTAGAATAGTTCACTAAAGTTGGGGTGAAAATATTTAACTGAATATTCAACTAAGTGAAGAAGGTTTTGCACAACTACCTTATTATTACTTTTTCTTAACAAATCCAGCAAAGGATGCTTCTTGTAATTAGAAAATAATTCTAAATTAGAGAATGAGTTGTACCAGTGATGAAACAAAACATATTATAAAGAAGGAGTATCTTATTTCTTGGGAAGAAATACTTCAAATAATAAATTTTTCATGAAGAAAATACATGTTTTCTTTAAGACAACGCTCTTTTTGTGCAAATATATCATCAATTGAAAACTTTTTATTGCATTGCAATGCGTTTATTTTATTTTTATTTATTTTACATAAATTGTTTATGTGAGCAATAATTCAAAAGGACTCACATTTTGTTAAGTTTCAGTGCCTTGAACTTTAATCTCATAGTGCGATCAGTGCCTTGAATCTCATAGTTAGCAAATAAATATTGAACTTTTACAAACTTGAAACACAAAGCTAAATGGATTCTTCATTTTTAGATTTCTCTGACTGAAATGAAGTTTTTCATTTAGGTAAATAGACTTTTCAAAAAGCTCTTTTAACAAAATATAGAGCTGAGTAAATACTTTCCTCAAGTATACATTACAAAAAGCCTCCATTTGTAATTCCTTAACTCCATTTATTCCCTTACATTTTCCCTATAAATGATTATGTTATTCTCAAAATATTTTTTGTATTTTGTATCATAAAATACAAAAAATGCTTGGTCTATTAGGAAACATATTTAATTGCAATGTTGCATTATAAATGCTACATATTTCTACATTAAGTAATTATCATTAATTTTAAAATAATGAGAAATCTTCAACTACTTTCTAAGTAAGAAGGGAATATACAGAATTCCACTCTTTAATAACTGAAGTCAAAAAGAAGTTATTCCATGGCGAATGAAATACAAGTAGCAAGTGAATACAAACGTTGAAAGGCGCAATTATTATAGCAAATAAGTTAAATATATTGAATAATGAAATAATCATAATAAAGTAAATTTTAATAAATATACTTTGTTAGTATTCAGTAAATTTGATAAATTAAAATATCATTATAGGATTTGTAGAGAAATGTAATATTTTGAAGTGTTCTCTACTTAATCTCTTCACCTATGTAACGTATTATGTGAAATGTATTTAAATTTAAAAAAAAAGTTAAAAAAAAGAAGAAAATCAGAAGTCTGATTCAAACCGATGTTTACTCATGTAAGATACAAATATTTCATTAATTAAAAATTTTATTTGGCTATTACTCTGGAATAAATGAAAATAAGTACCTTTTATCATATATCGTTGAAAAACTCTCAATGAGCGCTTATTACTGCAGTTAAGAAAAAGTCAGAAATCCTATTTTTTTTATTTTGAGCTTTTTTTGAACATTTTTCGTTCAGTCAATTGCAAACACAAGGAAGGTGCACAACAAGATGTTACAACAGTCCTAAATCTAAAATTTCAACATTCTACGGCTAATCATTTTCCAGTTATGCGAGATACGTACGTACGTACGTACAGACATCATTCCGAACTAGTCAAAATGGATATTTCCGGTGAAATCTGAAAACTGAAATTTTTCGCGATTACTATTCTTCATTGTATTAAGTACAAGGAATTCCGTTGATATCATTTAGATGCTTGCATTTATTTAAAAATTAAAGAGATATATTCATAGTTTTACAATAGTTACATCATAAAAGTAGGTAAAAGTATTTTATATCACGTTATCGAATGTGAAAAAATATTTCAAAAGTTTGTGTAACATCAATAAAACTAAATATACCATCAATATAAGTAGGAAAATATTAATAAATTAATCCTTAGGAAAATCTAACTCTATGTAAAATATTTTGTCCATTCGCAATTAAAATAAATATTTTCAATATTTTTTTAAAGTTTCCAAAACGTTTCTTAACGTTTTTGTTGGTCTATAAAAATGATAATTTTTTTTAAATAAAAAATTAAATAATTATTAAACTGGTAAATAATTTGCATATATATTCTAGGATTTGTATTTGACTGTTATCAAATTTAACCTTATTACCTTATGTTGGTACCAATTTAATTGAAAAATCTTTGTTTCAATTCCAGTAAGAAATAACTTACCCTAATAAATAAATGAAACTGATATTCATCTGATGATAACTCTTACTTCTTTAATATGTTTAAATTATAAAATTTTTTAACGAATTGCAAAGGTTGAAAAAAAATACAAAAAACTTCTAATCAGAATTTTACCTTTAATTGTAGCTGTAATTAGATAAATGAATTCAGAAGCTCTCTTTCTATTACACTTTATTGATTGGTTTTTTATTAATAACTGGTGTAGTATTAGTATACTACTTGTATAGCTCATCTAAAAAATTGTATTGCATCTAAAAAATGCAATATATACTGGGAATTAAGTAGTTAGGAAACTTATGTTACCATTATTCATAGAAATTTCATTTTTGAAAAACGATCTTGAAAAAGTATTGAATAGAATTTTTTACTTAGTATAGTTTAATAATGTTTTGTCAAACATGGCACCATGTTTAAAATATAATTATTATAATTATAAGATTAAAAACAGCTTACCAATATATTATTTGATTTCCTCAAACGTTTTCAGCTACTCTTCCAACTTAAGGAGAAAATTATAATAATTTAGAATTAAAATGTATAAAAAAATATAAAATTCACTTGACGAAATTAGAAACATAACAAATGATTGTCATAAGATAAAAAATTTGTAAATGTTAAAATTTCTAAGTTAAATTAAAATAATTATATCCTTTTTGCAAGAGTGTTACAATTGTTATCATTTGACACTCTGAACAATTAATCATTAATTAACTAGGACACTATTAAGAGCCTCTTAATATTACAATTGAGACACTCACAAAACGAACGTAATTATTTCATTTTTTTTTATGACTAAAAATTAAAAAAAAAATCATCTTCTAAGGATCAATTGTTATGTATCTAATTTTATTGTATGTGAATTTTGTATTTTTTACATATTTTAATTTTAAATTATTATTAATTCCTCCTAAAGATGGCAGAATAGCCGAAAACATTTGAGGAAATCAAATAATATATTGGTAAGCTATTTTTAATGTTATATTTATCATAATTTAATTAAATATACTTTCGTGAATGTATTCAATTATATTATACTTTAAAATACCCTCCCTAAAATTGTTTTTGTGAAAAGAGATATCTCTTTGATTGGTTTAAAGTTCATGCTCTCTGCTTTTATTGAATATTGTCAAGTTTATTTCTACAAGCTGTATGAGGTATGCAGTAAACCATGATGAACCGTTTTAACTGAGGTTTACTTAGTTTAACTGGTTTTGGTTACACGAAAATTGTACTATTGATTGAGAATTCATGAAAATAATCAATTCCTTTTATAAATTGATTCATAGAAAGAATTAATTCTTGATTCTTAGTTATTAGAACAGACTTTTTTTTTTAATTAGGAGTTATACGGGCATCGACTACTATGGTAATTAGCCCTCGTCACATTCTTTTAAAATTAATCATTATTCACCGTTAGACTCATCATATGTTAGGGTGTAAAGGGCCCTAACATTTCTTTAAGAAACACAGAAAAACACAACACAAAGTGCTACAAACATAAACAAACAACAAGAACACTTACAGGGTGTAAAGGGCCCTGATATTTAAAAGAAAATAATTAAATTTAACAGCAATATATTGAAAATATCAAATCAATAATTTTCAATATCTATAGAACTCGACTTCATCATTTGTAATTATAGCTTGTATTAATTATACGCTAGTTTATTAACTAGCGTATAACTAGTGGACTATTGTCTACTGGTGTGCAAAAAAGACACTATTTTTCCTTTTTTTCCATTATCCAAAGCAGCAGCAATTCTATTTACTAAGCCGAACCTCTTTCTGAGTTCCTCATATACGGTACACTCTTCCATTAGATGCTTAACTGTAAGTGGTTTGTTACAAATACCACACATTGGTCTATCTTCGCCGGTTAGCAAATATTAATTCGTTATACGCGTGTGACCGATTTTAAGTCTGGTCACTGCCACTTGTTCATGGCGAGTCAGTATCTCGTCGCTCTACCATTTATATGGAGAAAATTTAAAGGCATTTAATTTAGTACCAAATCCTCTCTGTTCATTATTCCAATTCGTTCTAATTATATTTGTTAGACGATTCTTTATGTCAGCCATTCGTACAGGAATAACATCCAAGTTGTTAGAGACTGTTGTCATTCTGGCAGCTTCATCTGCTCTCTCATTTCCTGTAATACCAGCATGCCCAGGATTACATACAAAAACACATCACTGTCCTCGTCTTTTTAAAACATATATAATAGAGAGGATGTTAACGATAGGACGTCCTTAATATTCTTGTTCCGAATTGCAGTAAGTGCACTCAGCGAGTCGGAACATACGAGCACTCTCTCTTCACAAATATGTTCGCAATAGCGAACAGCTTGCTGTATGGCATTGAGTTCTGCCGTATACACGCTTGCCATATCTGGCAGCTTCCAAAAATTGGCTTCTCCATTTCCATATATGGAACATCCAACACCGTTTTCGGTTTTAGAACTGTCAGTATAAATTTAATGTACTAATCTTAACTACTGACGATTGATAAAAATTCCTGCTGGATGATCAAAACTGGCTTATCTTTTTTTTTTTCATATCAGAGTTCCAATCTTGTGTTTACCTCTGGCAAAAGCCAGGGCTGTATCTCTCTAGTAGAATTGCTAACGTATACGGTAGAGCAATTTCATGTTTCCTTTCCAATTCGTGATACCGCATTTCGGCTGGTCTGGAATAGGTAGCATGACGTTCATATGATGGAGCTAAATGATGATCGTTAAATGCTTTATAATTTATATGAGCAGGAAAGCTCCATATATTTGCTGCATATCTTAGTAATAGGATCTCCCTTCTATAACGCAGTGGGATTACTCAGGCTTCTGACATTAGGCTAACAGCCGGGCTTGTACGGAATGCGCCAGTGGCGTACCTTATTCCGCTGTTGTGTATAACGTCTAACATTCTTAATTGCGACTTTCTGGCGGATGAATATACAATTCATCCATAGTCAAGTTTCGATTGGACCAATGCTTTATACAGTCTTAGTAAAATATCTTTATCTGAGCCACAGTTGATATTGGATAAACATATCATAATGTTTAAGGATTTTTTGCATCCATCACTCAAATCCTGTATATGTAGACCCCCAAGTAAGGAATTTATCAAAAAGTAGACCCAGAAATCGGACGTAATCTTTGTACAAAATCGGGTGATCGTCGATTGTCAATACAGGACTTCGGTGAGGAATTCTCTTCTTACAATAGTGTACACAACACGTTTTTTCTTGTGAAAATTTAAATACATTATACTTCGCTAATTTAGTGGTAGTGTTTATCGCACGGTGTAATTGATATTAAACCATAGCCGTGTGATTGCTGGCATATACAATTGCCAGATCATCTACATAAACACTTTTGCTGATTTCGGCTGGAATCGCTTATATCAGCTTGTTGATGGCGATCGTGAACAAGGTACCGCTTAACGGTGAACCTTGCGGTATGCTATTTTATAACATTTTCACTGCTGAATAATCATATTTAACTCGTACTTGAAAAGTACGGTTGTTCATGTAGTTGCTAAGTAGTATTGGCAGATTGCCACGAATGCCCAATTCATGTAACTGAAACATTATTCCATGACGCCAGGTCCTATCGAAAGCCTTCTGCAGGTCAAAGAAGATTCCAAAACAAGGTTTCCTTGTTATAAAGCTGTTATATATAATATTCTCTAGATTAATCATTTGATCAGTTATCGAGTGTTATTGTCAAAACCTGCTTGGTATCGAGAAATAAGGTTTTCTTTTTCTATTATCCAAACGAGTCGATTGTTTATCATTCTTTCAAAAAGTTTTCCAATAGTCCACGTCAATGAAATAGGATGATAACTATTGGAATCTGTCAATTTTTTTCCTTTCTTGGAAACTGGAATAATAACGTATAAGTCTTTTTCCACTGCAGCGGATAAGTTCCATTTTTCCATACATCATTGTGTAAGTCTAATAATCTTCGCTTTGCAGTGATATTCAGCTGCCTTATCATCACATATTGAATTCATATCATCATATCCATATCATTATCATAGTTACTGGCTTCTTCAAACTGATTGGCAAGTAGCTCTGCAGTTTCGTTTGTAGTATCTATAATTTCATTTCTATGTTGAAAGCAGCTTATGGGAGAAACATTCGCATGCCCATAGATAGCCTTCACTTTTTTCCAAACGTCTGATGCACTCGCATTCATGTCAATGGATGACATGTATTGCTGCCAGGATCGTTTTTTAGCATCTATTATTATTCTTTTGGCATATGCTTTGTATTTTTTGAAGGCAATTAGATTTTCTGATGTTGGACGTTTCTTAAAAGGGTTATAAGCTTTTTTCTTTCTTTTAATTGCTTCACTGATTTCATCGTTCCATGACGGGTCGTTTCCTTAGTTTCGCTGATGTTCTGGGAATGCACCTTGACGCTGAATCGAGTATAGCGTTGGTTATGCTGTCAGCGTCAACTTCGATAACTCCAGTTTTTGTGGGAATATCGTATTTGCAGTAAAGCTCGTCCAGTCTGACTTTTCCAATATCCATCTTTTAGGAATGGAATGTATTTTCCTCTCAATGTTAGTTGTAATTTGCACCGGAAAATGATCACTTCCATACAGATCATCTAAAGACGTTGATTTGAAGAACAGTTAGTGTGATATTTTGTAAAGTTTGAACTAGGCTTCAGAGTAAGAGAAAGTAAACTAAAATTCAAAATCTTAGGTTCTATTGAGGTTAAATCTACGTCAAACAGCTCATTAGGATATTATAAACTGATTCTTGTCAATAAAAAATAACAGCTATTCATTTTGAGTACAGCAGCTAGTTTTAGGTACATTATTCCAATTTTATGCTTAATTTTGGTCTCTGAGAGTGTTCTCCTGCTACAGTTCAACATTTCTCAACAGATGTAATATATTACAGTTTATTCTAGTTTTGCACAGTTTTTGTATCGTATTCTGCTCATATATTATATTTATCAAAGGCACAAAAAAAAAGAATAAATGATAAAAAGTTTTAAGGAGACCAATCATCATTTAACGATGTTTAGTGATACTTAAAAAAGGATCGACGATATTGCAAATGTAGTGAGATCACTTTTTGTACTGGCTAAAACTACCACAATTAATACATTGAAAATCCTTTTTGTATTTTTATTCTTAACATCTTTTTATTAATTCAATTTCGTGGTAGATCTCACTTTGTTAAGTTTAATAAAATATGAGTACGGTCGAGTCAATACAATCGCCAATGGTTTATTATTACATCCATTTATGGAGGAATGTACCATAAGAATCTATAACCTTACGCAATTGACTAATTAGATTATGTTGATGAAACTATGCGAGAATAGCATAATTCTACTTTAATTATTTATAAAGAAATAACAAACACTGAGATGAATAATTATTTAAATAAATAATGATTTTCGAATCTATATTGATGAATAATAAAACCAAAATTTTAGATTTAACATAAATTTATTTATTATTGTTTTATTTAAAATTTCGATTAATTTGTTACCGATTCTAATTATTTTTTATATACTCTTTTTTGCCGCCGATCGTTATCAATAACTATGAAACAAAGCAGTTAAAAGGGGTGTGTTGTTTTAAAATAATAATGTGTCCACGGTATTCAAATAATTACTTGATAATACAAAAAAAGGATGGGTTTTTAGAGTTATTAAAAAGCTGGATAAATTTTATCGTACCAGAAAGTAAATTGCTTGTTTTCTATAACAAATGAATCACAAGTAATTAAAAACCAAAATACTGCATTGTCGGTACTCCGTTATCAGTAATATATAATAATAAATATTAGTGTAATGCCATAGTTAATAATTAGCTTATGATTAATAATTAGTTATTCAGTTATTGCTTTTATTATTAATATACTTACCATGTTATTTTAATTTGATAGATTTGTATTATTACACTATATTCTTACAGTAAAAGAAATAATAAAATATATATAATAGTAGAAGAAACGAACTTTTTTTTTTTTTTTTTTTTTTTATAACCTCCGGAACAACCGTTAAGGTATATCTTCAGAGGATGAGATGAATGAATTGTAGAGTGTGTGAAAAATGCCATGCCTGACCGGGATT
>JAAAKQ030500721.1:8116-20472 GCA_010016005.3 Zanna intricata | reverse complement strand
TATGTTTTTATGTTGATAAACATAAAATTATTAAAAAAATGTGTAATCAAAGAATTTATTTATTATTATTATTTATTTTTTTTAATATCTAGAATAAACACGTCAACAAGAGTTGTTTTTTAATTGGGTGTACGTATAATAAAAATAAAAATTTTTCCTTTTTGACGAAAGTAATAAAAAGTCTGGGGATTTTTATTAATTTAAATGAAAAATAATCATAAAGTTTTAATTCTGTTCAAAATCTTTTGGGTAATAATTTGTTAATTATTAGTAACCAACTAAACATTTTTAAAGAATTTAAAATTTTCATGTTTCCCTGGTTTAGTTAAATCCATATTTTGTAAGATATTAACAAATAAATAATTTATAAATTTATCTTAAATTACCTATATTTATATTAAATGTAAATAAAAAATATTGTTTTAAGAAATGAAACATGATATTCTAGTCAAAGTATGTTAACATTATTCCTTTTAAATTACTACAAAATTCTATCCTAACTGGTTAGATTTTTTTCTACTGATAACAATCTGTTATCTTAGATGTATATACATCTTTACTTACCTGTAGTATAAGATTACCCGATCAAATCAATGCATATTGATAAATATTTATATTGCAACCAATATGTTATAGAGGTTACAGTTTTTACTCCAAATTTCCTTCCGACTTTCCAATATTAAAATGTTACCTTAAACTGCGGGTTGTATATGTTAGGGGCGACAAATACAACACCTATGGACTAATACATCTACAGAATGTTATAATTATTTTTAAGCATTTTAATCAAAATATAAAATTAAGTAATGTATTTTAAAAGAAAATTCAAATTAAAATAATTTTTATCAAGAGATGCAAATACAGATTTCTATCTGGATATCCATTCTTAGACGAAAAGGAATCGTTTAAAGAAAAAGTACTTAAATTAATGAATCTTGTACTTTATATTATAAAATAAATAAAAAAAGGATATATAACGAAACTTTTATTTTTATCGACGCAATTACGCACAAATCTACTTTCTTTCAAGATATTATAATCTTACATCAAAATATAAAGAAAAAATACGAATTTAAGGTTTACATAACAAAATAATTCAGCAAGATATTTTTTTGCACTCTTAGTTTTTTAGCACGTTATAACTGAGGTGGAAAAGAAAAGATTCAGCGGAGGTCTGCTGCTAATAACGTAGTTTCTTTTACTATTGAAAACAAAAGTAATAAACTACATATAAAAAAAACTTGAAAAAAGAATTCCCATTTATGAACTACGATCTCTAAAACTTATATTAGGCAAGGAATAACTGTCTTATTGTATTTTCGCCCGTCCATCTAGTAATTTAGTGATAAATAACGGAATAACGAGCGAGTGCAAAATTCTGCCAAGCTTTTAGAACAGCTTTTAATCAAATGGCTTTGAACTCTAGCTGCCAAAGACGAAAGTAAAAATACATCTGCTGTAGACCTCGTACTACACTCACTCATTCTGCTGGCAAATCTTTTTTTTCAACCGTTTTCTCTCTATTTATTTCTGCTAGTTGGTTCAACAGCTAAACAATACAGTACTTCGTTAAATATTTAATGTTATTTTAGCGATTTATCAACAAAAATCTTATTAAAATACAAAAATTCTTAAACCTACAAAGTCATTAATTTGATACTTTTTAACATTAATCTTAACTACAATTAACTAATTTTAATTCTAAACAGAATTAAGAAATAAAAATATTTTATTAATTTTATTTATTACAGAAGGAACATGAATATCCAACAAAATTAGATGCATGATGCAATCTAACAAATAGCAAAACAAAACATCTATTACATATTTTTATCTTGCACAGTAACAAAAACATTAAAGAAAAAAAAACAAGCTCAATTATAAAATGTTAGAAAATAAAAACATAAATCCTTACAGTTAGGTTACATTGCTCTACAGAGACGGTATGGGCAAAATTGAAATAAGTTGATATGACGTTGAAATATAAATAATCTAATTTGAACTTAAGTAACAATATGGAACATTTAGAAAGCAAAGATATGCGTAATCTGTAAAAAAAAAAATCTCAGGAAAGGAAACCTGCCTGCAGTTACAGCATACAACGTCCGAAGAGGGAAAGGAGACTTCTTCCCTCTTCGGTCTTAGTTCCATCTACGGCCGACCGGTTTTTTCACCGCTAGAAGTGGATACGACAGTCGTAACCTTCTAGACAACCTAAGAATAAGACTATATCGACAAAGGGCAACGAACGTTCAGAAATAGACGACGAACAAATTAAGTTTACTTTATCGAAATAAGAACGGGTAAGCTGTCAAGAGGGGCTTAAATTATTAAACTGTTAAGACAATAAACGAAAGCGATCAGTAATTGGAAAAAAGTCACGAGTTATCTTTATAGTAAAAATATTTTAATAATAAATAAATATTTATTAGGAAGTAATTAGCAATGCCAATAACTTTTAACATCTGTAAATATAATTGAAAAAAGAAATTGTTTTAGTTACGTAATATTGTAGAGAAATTTTATCCTGAATATTCATAAAATACAGTAATGAATTTAAATTTTGCCCAATATATAATCACGTACAAAATAAATAAACCGAATTAAAGATTGTTTATACTTAAATTTATACTTTAAGTATAAACAAATAACATAGCACTCAAAGAAAAACATACGTTGTAAGGTGTGGGGAATTACATAAAACTGAATTGTTGAAATAGGGTAAATGAGCTCCCCCCCCGCAAAAAAAAAGAATACAACTGTAAAAAAAGAAGACTGATAAATACGTTCACCACACTTCTTAATTTACAACCATGCGATCTACCTTGCGAAACCCCTAATAATCTTAACACATATTAAAATGCATAGATCGATATCGATCCGATTCGAGTAAAGAGAACAAGAGACATTACATCAAGGTTCTGTCATTACATCAAAATAATTTTGAAAATGCTGTACAAGATAACAATTTACTAATCATTAAAAAAATGTTATTATTAATCCGGATGCACTACCAATAACAAACTACTCTTTTTTTTATCAGTACGGCCTTTTAAAAAGTTACAATACACAAAAATTAATGTCCTGAAAACGCCGGAGGACATCAACATCGAATAATGTCACGCCCGCTCCTCTTACTTCACTATTTGATCAATAAAACCGTCCCCAAAAATACACCCTAAATGAATTTCAAAAAAAAGTCAGTTCACAACAGAGAATAAATGTTATGTCAAGAAAGATGAATTTTGGGAGAACATACGGAAAAGAATTAAAAATCTTCATTCAAGGGAAACAGAATTTCAACTGACCGTGTATTGTTGCACAACGAATATAATACAGAAATGTACAAATTTACATTATTATACAAAGATATAATTGGCTGTGGTGGAAAACATCAATTTATTTAATCGCATACAATGTTACGCGAGGGTAAATATTAAGAATATAGTCTATCTCAGCAATTAGATATAATAAACTTGCTCCAATACTATAATTATCCAAAATTTGGTTGTTCAGTTGATCGTCTCCACGTCTACCAAACAGCTTAAACTTAACTAAAAATAGATAACCAGCTGTAAAACTAAAAATCTTTGTTTGTAATCGTATGAGTGTGAACGAAAATATTCATAAGAATCTGATTAACTTAAGTTCACTCGACCTAAATAATTACTCCCGATGCAGATGCTATACATATTCTATTCAAACAAAAATTACAAAGCAACAACATTTAACTTAGCTTTATTAGTGGTGTGTAGCCAACCTAAAACATAATTTTGTAAGATTTACATAAAAAAATTCTATATACTAGCTGTCTATGAAATAAAATAACATCCGTTAACTCTCAACATTATAACAAGGGAATTTGGAACAGATAAAATTTTTTTCTTCTAATAATCGTAGTAATACTGATGGCTTTCATCTTTTGTTTCTTTATGAGTAGAGTAGTGTTATCTTCCGTTTATTTATGTGTTGTAATTAACTCAGAATAACAAAGAATAAAAACTGTTAATGAAATTAGAAGATTCTTAAATCGTATTATTAATTAATATTATCTTCTGTCGATAGTGTTTTACAGCTAAGTCATATGATTTACGAAAAACAAAATTTCATTTTCACCCCATTTTAACATAACAATTCGAATAAAAAAAATCTTTACTTAACTAAAGTTAAATGGAGATGAAAGAAAATTTAATTTTAGATCTCAAATTAAAATCGTTTTTTGTTTTGTTTTAACTTCACAAAAATTGGAGGCCGAATTAAATTTTTTTTTTTTTTTTTTTTTTTAATAACTACAGCGTAAAAAAAATTAATTAATAAATAAATAATCTAAATTAGCTTAATGTATTCCTTCTATGTAGGGCTTAATTATTACAGAAAACAGTCCTAATATAAAAAAATAATTATAATTTTGTTAAGTAATCTTTTTTTTCAATTACAATAATACGTAATTAAACAAAGAAAACTTCGCTGCTGCGTAGCTGTAGCATCAAAGACTTTTCATCCGTAAGGTATTGGGTTCGAATCTTGATCAGGAGAGTACGTTAGAAAATTTTCATGCCATTTTATTCACATGCACAAGCTAAGAGTTTATGTCGGGGTAAACTACTACATAAATTACTACTCTATAAAAAAGTTAATTTGATTCTAATACTTTTTTAAGTTTTAGATTCGTAATAATACAAAATCTTGCAAAAAAAGTGCAACTATTTTTTTTTGAGGAAATATTAAAACAAGAAGAACAATTAAATTAACAGTATGTACATACGACACGTCAATTCAGACAATTTATAGTGTGAACTACAGACGTTTTCTTGAGTAAACGTTTTTTTTTTTATACATAAACACGCACAAGAACAACAGTGATGTTAAGAATGATTATGTAATATTGCGTGACGATAATATTCTTAAATAATTAACATAAAAAAAATTAGAGCTCTTAAAATAACTAGTTTAGTTGTCTGTTAAATAAATAATAAATAAAAAAAAAACGCACAATTCATAAAGTAACTGATAAAGCAATTGATATTATAAAACAATTTATATATTAAAATATAACACATACTGTAGAACACATAATAAAATTAAGTAAACGCAACTAAATTAAATTTTAATTTCAAGTTATTAAACCATTAATTTACAATCATCGAGAATGTTACAATTGTTATGTAAAAAAAAAAAAATGATAATAAGAATGAAATTATAGAATGCCGAAATATATATTACTAGGCTCACATTAACGCAATCGTAAACAAACAACGAAGAAAAATTAATCGTTAATTAATGAATTAACTTCATTAACTACCAAATAATAGTTAGCTGAACCAATGCGAGGAAAACTCACACTGTCAAATATGGAGCAGTAACTTCTTCGCTACGTTTCCTTTTTTTTTCTTTTTTTTTTTTTACAAAAAAATAATATTGGCAAGTACCTCCACTAGACTAGTTTTATGTTTCAAAATAGTGAAACGTAGATTTTTTTTTTTTATTACATTTAATAGAAAACTTCAAAATGGTATATTATTGAATATTACACGACAAAATAACACGAAGTTCATACTTACATTCTTTCGACCTATGGGCTGGTTTGCATAACAAATCAGGAAGAATACTGCGCTTCGTTCCCGCTCTTAGATCATTTTTTTTTTTTGTCTAATGTTTCGGTGGTCGAAAATGGCAAGCTTTTTTAAATTTAATATTTATTCTTTCAGGCTTGTTACAAGATATCTTTCACCACAGTTACAATAATTTAAGTACGAATAAGTATATTTATACTCTCCTATTATCAATCCTGTTTTTCTCGCTTTTAATTTTAAATTTGTCCGCAGATTACTTTTTAATTATTTATTTACAATCGTTGGATTATATCCATTTTGATTTAATACTATCTGGTTGTAAGGATCACCACTTTACAACTCGAATTATTTTTCTGTTTATTGTTCGTAAAGCGTAAATAATCTTATAAGATTTTTATACGCTCATTTTCTAAAAATTTACTCCATTTTTAAACATTTTTTCTGCATTGTAGATCCTCTGCAGTACGGTTTACGAGTTATTTTTAGTAAGATTTAGGAAAGGCTTTTTCCGACGTTACCGAAGAAAAAAATAAAATATAAATGAGTAAAAGAAAATCAAATCCTATGAAAGAAGCCCTGAACACAATGACTTTCAAATAATAAGATATGGATAAAAAAAAAATCAATAATGTTTAAGGATATATAGCAGATGAGTTAGTAAAAAAAGTCATCAAAAAATGGAAAAGAATGGAGAAGTGAATTAAATCTATAAAATGATAAAAATACTTCCTAAATGGAAATAATGTTTCTAACGCAAAATTACAAAGATTAAAATATATATATATATATATATAGAAACAAGTAATTTGAAAAAAAGGATTATTTCACACATTTTTTAAAACAAATTAAACTGTAACACCAAAATAATCGAAAAATTATAAGACATGGATCTTCATGTTAATTTTAAATAGTTTACGGTGCGATTTTAATAATTTTTCCCTGTCGTTTTATTATCAGTTTATTACAAAAAAAAAATCACATCAAGCGGTTCAATTAATCGCAAAGCACAATATCATCATTAAGTATGTATTACTTCCTTACATATTCCATTCTAAATCGTAATTACAATAATAATAAAAAACAAAATCCAAACAACAAATAATAATTCTATATTGTTTTCATTAAAATATATGTATATTTTTTTAATAATATAATCTTGGTATCACTGAAAAGGTAAAAAAAAAAATGAATTCAAGATACAAAAATTTGCCAGATTTTTGAAAGGTAAAAACCTTTTTTATTTCAAAAACGTATTTAAAAGAATTAGTTTTTGTAAGAACACGAAGATACTGTTATTGAATTTTAATACTCGTATTTATAAAATTAAAATTTTCTCTACACTTGTTTAAAGTATTTAGCAATTAATGCCTTCAAAGATATTTATTCTGTAGTTTTTATTTATTTATCTCCACATAATTGCATAATTTTTTTTTTTTAATTTCTACATTCTAATCCTCTTTTTAATTCCTTGTACGAAGTAAAATGACAGTATTGTAATAGCGAAAAATTTCGATTTTCAGATTTCAACGGAAATATTCGTTTTGACCATCCCTAAATCCATTTTGACTAGTTTCGGCGTGACTTCTGTATGTACGTACGTATCTCACATAACACAAAAATGATTAGCCGTAGGAAATTTTGGATTTAGGATTGTTATAACATCTAGTTGTGAAACTCCCATTTCGATTGCAATTGACTGAACAAAAGTGTCCAAAAAAAGCCAAAATTCCAAAAGAAATTTGTATTTTTGACTTTTTCTTAACTGCTGTAATAAGCCCTCATCGGGAGCTTTTAAACGATATATCATAAATGGTACTTATTTTTATAGGTTCTACAGTTATAGCAAAATAAGATTTTAATTAATGAAAAATATTTGGATCTTATAAGGGAAGGCACATCGGTTCAAATCAGACTTCATCTCCTTTTTTCTTTTTTTTAATTTAAATATACTGTTTATTAATAATTAATTATTGGCCCGTGATTGTAAAAAAACTTCTACAATAACTAATAATTCAATAAAAAAAATATACATAGGAAAAAAATCATAAGTTATTAGTGGAATAAAATTTTATTACTTTTAAAAATGTGTATATGTAATTAATTAGGTATTATTATTACATATATGTATATGTAATAGATTTGGTGAAACGTCTGATTATTTAATACTAATTGAAAATTATAATTTAGAATCGTATTATTTTTGGATTTCCTAGTTTAATTTTATCTGCATTAAAGAGAACTACAAAGTGACTGCAAAATAGACCCTCACAACATACATACTGAGGCATATATGCCCGATCTTTAATTAATTGCAAAAAACGGTTTATCTTTTCATTACTCCTCTGATATTTTTTTCCTTCACCCCGGGGCCGGACCCACAAAGCATAGCATAGCTCGGGAAGGACTTGTCCACTCTAATGGGCCTCCCGGTTCACGACAGATCAGCCCACCGGCTTGGATCCTTTCCATGCCTGCCTCCTCTGCTATTGTCGGACAATATTCTACCCAAGTCGGAGTTGATCATCACTTCATTTATTTATTTTTTGTCGCCAATCATTTAATCGCTCTTTGATTTGATATAATTCTTCCGATATTACTTCGTGTACCTGATTTCTAGTTTTCAAATTTTCTCTCTCTATATATTCATCATTCTCTCTTAATCTTTTTATTCTTTCTTTGATTTTGACATTTTCTACTTCTTCTATATCTATTATTTTCTCCCTTTCAAATGAAATAAATTTAAACGAAGAGCTGCAAAAAATGTGTATATGTAATTTAATAGGCACACAAGGAAGTTATGTGGTGTCCACATCAGAACCATTCACAATTTTCCACTAGTAGGGCGTGTATAATACCAAAAGAAAAAAAATATAAATTATATAGCTAAATATAATTAAACTAAAGATTTAAAAAAAAAAAAAATGTTAACACATTTCATTTAATTTACGACCCTTTATACGTACATTTAATTTACAACCGTATTATACGTTAATAAATAAACAGAACATATTTTCAGTATAACAGTATAAGAATGCAAATGAAATCAGTAGTGCATATCACATGCAATGATTTTCTATTTGGTAAATGCACAAGCAGACGAGTACAGAGTTTGTGTGTTGGTTATATGTTGATACAAGCTACGTATAAAACTTTCAGAGTAATGTATTCATGGAAAACTCATTTACGAAAATCCATTTTTCCCGTGATATAGTGACTATATTCATGTAATATCATCTTATGTAGTAGATGGTACACTTGCAGCACTTTTTTTAATACGTTCTCATACCGATAAATATAAAAAAAAGAACGAAAACGCGTATGTACACAAGCAAACATACGCAAATGTTTTCACGTTTAAGAATAGACCTTCTACTAAATTAATACAATTTAAAATAAAGACTTAAAAATAGTGAAAAAAATAAACTTCACCAAAAAACAAAAATTTCGAGTATTTTAAGGCCACTGAATAAGTAATAAGTTTTATAAGTTAGCTAATAAATAAATTTTTGAATAAATGTGAATAAATAGAGAATTACCCGCTTACCAAGACGTTAGTAGCGGTTATAAAAATATTAATTATACAACCCGCTTCGATCAGATTGTCTTAAAAAATCCTCATATTTTCTATTAAATAAACAAATATTTATCTTATCTACAGATAAAAAGACTCCACGATTTTTTTTTTTTTTGGGATAGATCGATCGAAACTGTGGTAAAAATCTTGATCTGACTAACGTCAAAAAATAAACGATTAAATATAAAGCTCATATCTGCGATTAAAAGCAATAAATTAAGGAAACAAACGTAACTAAAATACATGAAGATATTAAATAAACAAATGAAGCACAAAAAAGATCGTTAGTAAAACTTATATGAGTACATGCTGTTTGTAAGCGTTAAACTAAGTTGATGAAAATTACACGCGAATAATATTACAGTAACAAATTATAAATGAAAAAACCAAGTCCTAATTAAAATAAGAAAAATGCAGAGAAATAATGTAAGAAAACTACAACCACGTTAGACTTAAGAACAACTCGAATATGAGAATTTATTTGTTATTAATTCAAGTTTTAGATAAATATCTGAAAGTTTCATGTGGAAATACACTGAATTCCATTACTTTAACATCAACATACTACTGTTTTTTTTTTTTTTTTGTGTAATTTATTTAATGTAGCAATGTTCATATAATGAGCGATGAAGATAAAAAATCGTTTCCTTAAAAAATGAATTAAAAATCTTCACTTAAATTACACCTACAAAAAATTTATAGTGGGACACAAGAAAAACTATCAACAAAATAAAACAAACATCGTAATCGGTGGAAAAAGTTATATACTTTTATTAAGGACTCTAAAATAGATGAGTAATATACTCATTAGTGATCACAAAGTAATATAAACAAAACACAGACTGCCAGAATTAAAATACGTAGTCATTGATAACACTTTTCCGAGGACTGTACACCGACACTCAAAGTACTACAAAATTAAGTTTATTAAAGTAGAACTGGACCATCCAATGATTTAAATTTCAGGTAGAACAAATTCTCTGAACATTAATACAGACATATTTTTCGAAACGAAATCTACTAATCCATTTTTAATTAAATAACTTTTCCAATTCGCTCGCATAACTTTTAATTAATTTTCAGAGAGTATAACCTTAAATCTAAACGCAGTGATTCACATTGCAACATGAAAATATAATTAAACATATAAGATGAAAAAAAATAAAGAATTTAATTGGAGCAACCTATAAACACGAAATTAAATTGATTAAATAGAATTAATAAAATGAAGGCAAAGAGAAAATGATGCAACCATTAAGCAATCCAATTATTTTAATGAAATTAGCATGATTACAAAATAATTATAAATAACGTTTATATATATATATATTTTTTTTTTTCTTCTTATAATAAAATATTACATTAACAATAATAAATTGACTACAGATCGACTAATATACTTAAAAATTAAAGAAACAAACATCTGTCAAAAAAAAAAACTAAATTCTACATTGTCTGAACTCAAAGCAGCGCATCTGTAAGAACTTATGTCAACTGGGATACCGGTCTAGTCTCGAAACAAAACAGAAGGGACAAACTGACGATCAACTTTGTTTCTAGAGTTCACTTTTGCACGTTTACGATCAGCACCGACTCACACTCTCGCCACTTATTTTATTTTTTTGTCCTTTTTTCTGCTTTATAATCGTCATCTGCTTATTGCTTCGAGCGTTACGCAATATTGTTATGTTCTGCTTTTCTTTATTCAATCCATCTTGCGTTTCAATTCCTTTCATTGTACTGGACATATTTTATTAATTTCTATTAAAGAGAAAAAAATATAGTAATAATAAAATGATAGTTGGTAATGGCTCTATAGAGCTCACTTAAAGAGGTAATAGCAAAGGAACTTCATTTAATAGGTCTTTGTTCATATGTCATAATATTCTCTTTCAAGGTTATATTTCTTATAATTATATGTTTAGTAATAAAATATTATACTTAAAAAGACATTTTTTTATTTATAAAATTAATAAATAATTTTTACATCACTGTTTTATGACAATAGAAAAGATTCTACAAAAAAAAAATTTAATAAGAAAATTAATAGAGGTTATAAATTATATGTAATTAATTTTAATCGATAGATTATAATACAATCTAACACATTAAATTGAATTAAGAAAGCAAATAATGGTTTTTTTTTTTTTTTTTTTTTTTTTTTTCTATTAAAAAAAGTTAAAAAAATTAAATTTGTTTTTAAATATTAGTGAAATAGACTAAAAGTTATTAGTAAAAACATTTATAATTAATTAATTGTAAACTAAAAAATTATTTAATATTTTAAGAAAAGCGTGTATTTTCTCATTAAAAAAAAATTAGGAAACAAATTTCTCGGAAATTCCTTGGTTCCCAAATTCAGCGTGGTAATAAATATTATGCAGAGAACACTGAATAAAGAAGATTATAATAAGGTAAATAAAAATTAAGGAACCTTTACTAATAAACAACGAATGAAACTTAAAACAAAAAACAACAAATTATTTATTATAATTTATATTATGTATAATGGATTTATTTACATACTCGATAGGCTTATAAATCTCGGAAAATTAAAGGAAAAGCCATGAATAGTTACTAACAATTTTTTTTAAATAAAAAAAGACCTAATCCAATTTGATAAATTATTCATTTCCATATCCCCTATTACGATTAGAATCATGAGTACCTTCTTCATGAACAATGCTAGTTTTGCTATTCGTTCATGTAAACTCTAAAAAAAAAAAAAAAAAAAAAAAAATTGTAGTCCAAACCTTACACTACACTGGATGAGGATTCAATTTTCGATTTACATGACGCAAGCTAAACTAACCGGTTCCTCTGGGTAATAAAACTCATTTTTATTACCTGGGAGGGAACGAGCAGTCACAAAAAAATGTATTCGCACAAAACATACAAACAGCACAATAAGACAAAAGCAAATAAAACTGTTTGAAAATAAAATTATTTGCTTTCATTCTTGTCCCAAGAAATCTTTTGCGGCGAGCAAATCACAAAACCTCTCTCGCAAAATGCTAAAAGTAAAACTTCGTTAAAAATCTCAAAATTTTTTCGGGAGGTTGTTTACAATTCTGTCTGCTTTATTTAAAAGATTTTTCTTAATTTAATTTATCTCTACAAGATTTTTGTACATGTTACTAATGTAAAAAGACTAAATTGGAAAAAATATTTATTATTTTCTACAGATTATTATATATATATATATATAT
>JAAAKQ030500710.1:0-20472 GCA_010016005.3 Zanna intricata | reverse complement strand
GAGAGTGAGAGAGAGTGAGCGAGAGGGGGGGTGAGGAGGGGAGGGAGGGAGGGAGATAGATAGATAGATAGAGAGAGGGGGGAGGGGAGAGAGAGAGAGAGAAGTCTAAATTTATGTCAGCAGATAAGAAGACAACTATACCAGCACAACTATAACAAGCTCCCAAATACCACCCAAAAATATGTTTTGGGGACGTTTTACATACAAAGGATCAGGAGCAGTTAGGCCTGTGGAGGGGATGATGAAATCAGACTAATACATTAACATATGGCTGAGAAAAATAGCCCCACTTATGCAGAACCAAGAATTTTCCAACAAGACCTTGCACCATGTTACATGTTAAGGAAGCAAAAGAGTTCTTCAAAAACCAAAACATTTGAATGCTCTAATGGCCAGAGAACTCCCCCAATCTCATTGAAAATCTATGGGCTCACTAAAAAAAAGACTTGGGAAAATGAACTGTAGTGCAAAAATTGATCTTACTAGTTCAGTGATACAGGTTTGGTTTCGAGATGAAGAAATAAAAAATTATTGATCTATGTTAGTAGAATCAATGCCAAAGAGGATTAATGAGATAATCAAAAACAAAAAAAAAAAAATCTTTTAATAATAAAATTTTTTATTGAAAATATTGTGTTTGGATTAATTTGTTCGCCATTGTAATTATAATTAGAAGAGTAACAGGCAATCACATCAGTAAAATAGTTTGGAAACAAAAAATGTTAAAAGTAAAAGTTAAAATTTCAGTATATAATAAATGTATCACATTTCTAATAAAAAGCCTTCAACAGAAAAAAGAATTTTCATTCAGAACTATTTCTTAACACAAATAATTATTCTCATTGTATACGTCTAATTAGTTAACAAGTCTTAATCCCTTTTTCTGATATAATAATAACCAGGAAAGAAAAATCTTGTCTTTAGTTGAATTTAATAAAAACCATTTAATTCAATACCATATTAAAAATTGTTCTTTTCTGCATTATTTTTGAGAACTTCAATTTATGAGGGTCATTTAAACATAAACTGAAATTTAGCTGCATAGAATGAGGAATTGGCGGTGAATACAGGGGGGGGATCACGGCGGGCAGTTAAGTTACATATTTGTGGAGGGGAGTAACTGGTCAGCCACACCTACAACCCCACATAGCACGTTCCCACATCAGAATGATGTGGGAACATTGTGATTTGTGTCCCACAAATCACAATGATTTCTCGCCAATGAAGGTGTACCTCTAAAATTTCAACTTGACTCCAGGCATATTTCAGATATGCTACCCTTTAAAAACTCAAGTGTTTGACAGGGACCAAAAATTTCAAACTGACCATGATGCGATGGAGAACGAAAGTCATGAATGTTGTTTGCAGACCAGCATCAAAGATAACATTCAGATCATTCATGATGACCTTGTGGAAGGTGACTGCTACATAACTGTCATTAAAATTGCATCAGAAGTGGGCATAAGTGTTGGGATTGAACATACAATACTATCAGACATTCTTAGATACAGCAAAGTGTCGGTGAGGTGGTTCCATGTCTTCTCACTAAGCCACAGAGAAATGTTCGAGAAGACATGGTCAGCGACTGCTGAATTACTTTGAGAAAGAAGGAAAGGCAATTTTGAAATATTGTGTCCGCGACAAAATGTGGGTCCACCACTACAACCCGGAAAGCAAGAGAACAAGTAGAATGTGGTGGAAAAGTGGCTCCCCACTTTTGGGTGCACCCTTCAAGATCAAGACACTTGTTGTTGGAAAAGTTCTGGCAACTGTATTTTGGGACACAAAAAGTGTGGTACTGACTGATTGCCTGCACGAACAAAGGACGGTAAATGTGGTATACTATAGCCAATTCTTTGATGACATCATGGCTGCTTATTGCAACGAACAAAGTCGACAACTGATTTGCAACATCCTCCTTCTCTATGACAATGGAGAGCAGTATATAGCAGCTCAGACTTGTCACAGAGTGATGCATTAACAAGAAGATAACAGTAGAAAAGTTGAAGTTCATACAATTCAATTTTTCAAGCAATATTATTTTTACTGTTTATACAGTAATGTCTCTACCTACACTTTATGAACAAATATAGCAGTCACTTTCACTACTGTTTATCAATAATTCATGTCTTGTATTACTCACCAACTTCATCCACTGTCCACACTGGAATACTTGCGACATATTCTTCACTTGTTACCACTTGCTTAATGAATATCACTTGCACTGTACATGGCCTTGCTAAACTACTGACGCTCCTGCTGGAGTCTGACAGTATTTATATTCCCTGGCCTGCAGAATCAGTATGTGAGTGGTTTTTTTTAACAGTTGAAGGCAGTAGCGTCATTTAAAAATGATGATCACTCAAAAGTAGCCAACCACCAGAAAACATTGTAAAATAAGAAAAATGAGATGAATTCTGATACTGATGGATCTGATAATTATGAATTCTGATTCTCATTTTAATGTTTTGAAACATTTGAGAGATGTACTGAAGAAATAAGAAAAAATGAAAAACTGAGAAACACTGAAATTTGTTAGAGCACTGTTTTGCAATGGACCACTCATATAACTCTCCAAAATGATTCAGTTTAAAATGAAAACAACATGGAGGGATCTTCATGTTGTTCCAGTTGCCACATCCTCTGTACTTACTTGAGACTGGTCTGTACCCCAAAATGAAACTAAACTCACTGAATTCTTAACACTTTTCAAGAAATCTATTTTAGCACCTGTGAAAGACGAATGGGAAAACTGTATATGTTCGCAAAGAAACTATTTCGAAGACAGCAGTGGTAATTAAAAAAAATAATCTCCAATGCAAGTTTTTATTGATCTACTTCAGTGTTCATTAATTAAAATACATTTATCATATATAAAAAATATTTATTTTATGATGCCATGTTTGATTAGAATTTTTCTGTATGTATTGTCAACTATATGTTTACTGAAAACATACATTAATACTGTATTTTTATTCTTCGTTGAGAAGAACAAAGACGCATAACAAAGAGAAGTACATTAAAACATAATGGAACAAGGTATTATATCTTTAAAAGTAATTAGACTAGATTTCTTACCAAATTCATAAATTAAAATGTGATCAGATCATGTACTTGCAACTACGTTGTAATTATATTATATTTAATGGAACTAATTTATAAACGTTAAATAAGAATTGTTCACAATAAGATACTCCTAAAACTAAATGGGAGTTTCTCCTGTCAGTATTCTCTTATTTATTAAACAAAGTAAAATTGATGTATAAAATAGTATTAAATTTGAAATGAAAGATTTAAAAATTTTATTTTTAAAATTTACATTTATTTTTATAACAGAAAACTACCTGTTGCAAAATAAATTTTCAGTAATGTTGTTACGAAGGTTAAGCAAAATCAAGATAAATAAGATAAAGTTAATGTCTTGCAAATATATTATTACACAGATATTACAGTCATTAGAGAATCCATATCATTTAACTGGAAAAAAAATTTGCCATTAATGCATCAATGTGAAAAAAAATTTTTTTTTTGTATAAAACTTATTTTAGTTCAAACTTTTAGGAGAGTTAAAGGAAACCATTATATTACACTATTTATGTTATTTTAAGTATTTATCATTTAGCAACCATTTTTAATTATAATTTTTTAATGTAAATATATATTCAAGTTTTTATTTCTTTTAAATAACTACAATTGTACTTAAGCGCACTTTTAAAATTATTAATTTAATTAGGGTATCTAATTTAAGTCAACTGTTTACCTATAGAATAAAAGATTTAATTCTGCATAATTAATTATTATCTTTTAATGATTTTTTTTATTACTTTTTTTGTTTATTCTATCTTTTATTTATATGAATTTATTTACACCTATACAATTATAAAGTTTATACACATTCCTTTCTGATAATAATTATGTCAGCTACATTTATTATCTATTATTTATATTATCCAATTTTACTATTTACTTTTAATTTGGTGGTAAAAATAATTTGTTTAATATATATATATTTTATTTGCAATTGCATAGATACAAAGACACATTGTTCCATAATCCAAAAATTCAGTTCAACAGATCAATAAATTCAATAAATAATAAATTAAGTTCAAATAATTCAATAAATTCTTACCTTGAGATACCATGTTTTTATGTATCATCTCTGATTTTTTCATCACCTTAATAGCATACATTTGTTCAGGGCAATTCTTCTTATATCCAAGAAACACTTTTCTAAAAGTAACAAAATACATCATATCAGGAGTGAAATATATTATAAAATTATACACACTAAAGCTTCACTAATTTTAATTTTACTGCAGCATGTTAAGCAATAATTAGTACAGTTAGTATCAAAAACAAAAAAAGGTATTGAGACAAGTAGTACTATCATTTATACAAAAAGACTTGTATTGAACTCACAAATACAGAGTTGAACTTATAACATTTTGAATTCATTTCATATAATCTTCATTGCATAAAAAATTTACAGCTATTTGTTGTCACCACTAAATAAATTATTAAAATTACTGCTTACATAATAAACTGTCTGAAAGATAAATTATACTTTAAAAATTACTCTAAATTTATTTCTCTTCTAATTATAATCCTTAGATTTTGAGTCATGATGGGATCTCAAAAAGTCTCTTTAGGTATAATATAATCTAGAGATTATGCAATTGTGTATTCTGTAGAGTTTTCTTTTCATTAAAACGCAGTACTACAGGAACAATTATAATAGATGGATATCTTCAAAAAATTGTTGTGGTACAAGGTTTTTACCAAAATGATAACTTCCCATATATATATTGAAGTCCACAAAATAAATAAATAACCTTAAATTTTTATGTTAATAATATTAAAATAGTTCAGTCTTTGTTGTGTAAAATCATGTCCTTTCAAATCTGGTGGAGAGTTATGGAACCTACTAGAATCAGTAAGGTTGTATCTTTGTATTAATATTTTTACAGAAAAATTAATTTTTGTTAATTAATTTTGACAACTTGCATTGACAAAGTTTAGTTTTATAATTAATGTAATTATTTATTTTTTCTGGAATAAATTGAATTTATAAATAGAGTAGAAATCAGTAATAGAAGCAAATATATTTTTCTAGTGTTTTCTAGAAGTATAACAGACAGTATATAAGCAAGACAAGGGAATAAATGAATAAATCAGTATGTACTAAAGTTAGTTCCGATCAGTGTCACTGCTATTGTAACAGCAGCATGAAAGTTTGAATTGTTTTGTTTGGATTTTTTTAAGTGAAATAAGAGTTTTTTTGGTTAAATAAATCACTGTGAGGAAGTCAGATATTGCGTTAGTTATTCACAAATTATTCTCTCACTACAAAGTACACATTAAGAACAACTTCTGAAAGAAATCCTTTTAGTAGTTACTGACACCAAAAGCTTATAGCTTAAGATTTATTAGATTGTACACTACCAGAGTGGCAGAGAAGACTGGCATTAGCCTTGCTGTGTAGAAGGTATACAAGTACAGGCTTCATCGACCAGATGTTATATCTAAAACTAACAGCTTTTAAATCTGTATATAAGTTATCACAACAAAATAGTATAAAATACAAATGTTTCTGTAAGATTGTTCAGATTTAAATCTGAAACCATATTGTGTAACAACACTGCACAACTACTTAAGAGTACTGTACTGAACAAAACATATTAATTATTCTGACTGACTTCCCAAAATCATTGTTGATGGGCAGATACACACAACATTGTATTTCATATCATACGAGACTTGTTTTCATTTTTCTGGGTACATACAAGTAGTATTTTTTATACTACTTAGTTGTATTATCTTATGTAGAAATTTTTAGACTGGGAGAAATTCTTAATACTAGCTAAGGCCTATGGACTCCTAAATAGAAGGTGGTCTATTTCATTTTGCATTTGAAATCAACCCTGTTGTACACCATTTTTTTAATCAAATCATGTATGCTCCTCTTTGTTGGGACACTGATATTCAGAAATTTTTCCACATATTTGACATGTTTCTTGAAAAGATCCATGATCCACATTAGCTTCCATAATCCTTTCACAATTAAATAAGGCATTTAAAAAAGTGACTGCAAAGAATGAAAATATGCAGTAGTGAAGCATGAACAACAATTTACAACAGACAGTAATAGATGAGAGAAGTAACATACACAACTGATAGTGGCACTAGTAGTAGGGGTGTTAAAGGTGAACTAAAACAACTGCAGTTTGAGCCAGCTTAATTTGATTTTAAGTTGCTCACCTTCTACTTAATAGGCATGAAGAGTGTGGTTTGTAATAACAAAAATTGATTTTTGTGCACATAAATACACTGTTTTAATGTTTTACAGAATATATAGTAATCATAACAATTTACAAAAAAAAATTAAAAATTTCAGTGGCGTGAGTTTTCATTTATCTGGGCATTTAATTTATGTAAAGGTAGTTACTTTGATATGGATTTGAATACTAGATTGTGGATACTGGTGTTTTTCTTGGTTGGATTTCAATTAACCACACTTCTTAGGAGTGGTTGACCTGAGATTGTACAAGATTACACATCATTCACATTTATACATATCATCCTCTGAAGTAATACCTCACGGTAGTTCCAATGGCTAAACAGAAAAAGAGAGTGGGCATTTAATTTGTACAACGCCCAGTATTGGATGATAGAAAATACTCAGCAGATGTTTGAGCATCCTCTTCATGGCGAGAAAAATGTGTGTAATGTTTTGGTAATTGTATAGCAAGGCCAATATTTTTTGACTGGACTGTCAATACAGAAGTGTATTGTACAAATTAACAGATTACAAAAAAGAATATGGCTTCTAGCAAGACAAAGCAATGTCACATATCAAAAGGTGTACTACTATGAATTATGTAGATTTTAAAGAAAAATGAACTGCTGGCAAAGGATTGTGGCCTCAGCATTCCCCAGATTAGTCTACTTGCAATTTCTTAGGTTTTCATTTTGTTAATACAATTTTGCATATTGCAACTATGTTTAGTTTGTAACAGTTCAGTTTTAAAGGACCATCCAGTACATAAATTTATTTTCAAATCCTGATGAAGAATATTATAGGGAAGTAGTCTGCATCTGTTTCTTTTAAAAGCTCAAAAATAGTGTACAGTATATATGTGTGTACAATATGTCAAGCCTGACCAGGCTTGAATTTGGGGGTGAAAGATCAAAATAAAGTTAATGTTTACAGTATATTGCACAGCAAGGTGATGGGATGTTGGTGAAAAATAGAGCAATCTCGAAGGCACTATATTATGTATGAGTATTCAATTATTATTTTGTAAAAATTAAATTGTAGCCCTTATGCACAGGAAATATTACTGTAAAATAGGAGTAAATTGAAAATGAGAAAGTGGCCATTATTATAAAATAGTACAGAAAATCATATTAAAAAAAAAAAACTGATAATTTTCACATACCCATAAGATCCTCTACTAATAGGCTTTAGTATTTTAAAGTCTTCAATTTCAGGTGCCTGCAAAACACAAATGAACATTAAATTACTATCTAAATTATTATAACACAGTCAGAAAATTATCTCTTCCTAAAAAAAAGAATTTCTGACTGAAATTTTCTATAAAAGAATTTTACACAGAATGTGCTGCCCATAAATTTCACAAAAGATTTTACCTCGGCCTGTAAAAACATGGGTAAATATTGTTACAGCTTGTCAAGATTTTTTGTTTATGATGTACAGCTAAATTCAAGTTCACAAATGACATAACTTTTCTAATTGCAAATTTAGGAATTCCTGTACTCAGGTATATACCAGCATTCAGTATTTGATTATGAATAAAAAAAACTAAATGACAATAAAATCCACTGATATGTAAAAATTAAATGTAATAAATCACAATAGTGTGGGAAAATAGAGCGTAGATGTTCAAATGCAATTTTAAATTACTACTTTCAGAATAAAACCAATGTGTGTAACTTTTGTGGATGTATTTCTATTTAATAAAAAAAAAGAAAGTTTTTTGCAGCCTACATGAAAATTAATATTTCACTCATTTAAAATTGGATGTGAACAAAATAATTTAATATGAAATAAAGATGGTAATGCAGTCCAGATTATTTTATTCCTTAAATGCCAGTGGCTTCAAATGTTGTCAAGGGATTTGAGATCTCTGCAATATGGAATCTAGTGGAAAACATATGATAAAAATCAAATCGATAGAATTACATACATAAGTCATACATAATAAAAATGATAATTCAGCATTCTATTTTATAACAATATTGTAATTTTAACAGTTAGTTTTTGAAATTTATGGGAGGCTTTACACAACAGCTGCATTAGATTTGGTTTTTATACAAATTTTGGATAGGAAACACACAATTTCACAAGCAGAGGTATCTACTTGTCTTATCTTTTTCCAAATTTTTTTTTTGGGTTTATAGTTCCAAAGTTGGGTTTTTTCCAAATAAAGTTACATTGCTGACTAGAAGAGCCAGCATGACACCACATATGAAACTAGGCAACAGCTGGTTCAATTTCCATGGTACCTACCAAGAAAAAGGGTAAAGGGGAAGGAAAAGAAAACAAGTGAGCCTCTTATCAGATAGTTTTATTGTCTTGCCCAGAATCAAATCCATTAAAAAAGCAAGGTAGAGCTTTTCTTAGATTCAGTGATAAATTAAAAAACTTAAATTTATTAAAAATACCAAAATTAATTTTTATCGTTTTTATTATAATCTATTATTATCAAGTACTGCATGTACAGGATTGTACAATCTCAAAATTTGTCATAATAAATACAATTCAATTGAGAACACACAGAAAAGAAATGAGCATTTAATGTAATATGCTTTCACACTGATTACTCACGAAAAAATACACCAACATTTAACGAAACTTAATATTACACTACTGCTACTACAGTACTAACATAACCTAACAATCCGAATTCACGAACAGTTACTTCAGCAAGTATATGTATCTAGAATGAAATTAGAGAAATGCTCCACAGTATAAGAAAAAATTTTAAAAAAAATGTCGTCTCTTTTATTACATTTACCTTAACATTACTAGTTTGACAGACGAGTGTTTGGAAAATTGAACTTTTAGAATCCAAGCTTCCATTTATATTTGGATTTTCATTTTCTTTATTCAAAAGATCCATTATAAAATATCACCATAAACAAAATCACTTCCACATCACAAAATAAAATTAAATAATAACAAAAAGTTAAAATAAACACAGAAAAAACGATAACACGTATATCCCAAAACGACAGTTACATGCGATGTTTAAATAACACCTGTCATTGAAAACGTTAACACATGGTCCAATGAAGAACCACGCCAAAGAGATTTAATTTGTAATTACAAGAGCAGTGGGCTACAACATTTGTAAGATGTTTACAACTAAGTACGTTTACTTAACTTACTGTAAAAAATGTAGAATTAAGTTTTCCCGAAGTTATTACTACTGAAGGCTCTTCACTACTCTGTTCTGTTTCGTGAATAATGAGTCCTTTGCATCTTATAGAGTGTTTTTTTCTAGCACTCATTTGAATTTACTGTGCCATCGGAAATACCGATTCCGGTACTAATAACTTTTTCGTAATCATTCCTTAACCGTATCTTTCAAGTATTAACTTAATCTTTATCTAGAAGGAGAAGCGATTTGTGTTGATAATGTTTGATGAGTTTCTAATTTAATCTCTTTTCTGGCTTGTTCATAATATTAAATGTATATCCAATATGAATATTAATTTATTAATAAAGATCCGTAGTCTGTAAAATTCTTTAAAAAATCTGTTTGGTTTAAGGCTTTAAATAAACCTAAATGAACAAGTTATTTTTTGTGGTAAACATATTGTCTGCGTGAATTAATACAAATATTTTGGAAAATTAATGTGTAGTTTATTTCAGTCACAAAATAATAATTAACGATAAAGTGTTAATTCCATCGATTAAAAGGTAGTATTAAAAAGATATAGCTGATTTAGGCTTGAATATTTTTCAATTTAAGTCAGGTGTTCTTGAGCTATGCAATTTCCTTGGTTAGAAGTTCCTTTAATTTCTGACCTTACTTTCTTATTCTCTTCAAACAATCTACACTACAAAACCACCTACTTGGTACATCTTGTACTCTTCTGTAATCGATTGCCTTTCTACGTAAAATTTTATATTTAATACTCCAATGTAAGTGAGCAAGAGTGCAAACATGATTATTCAAACAAAATTTATACTTAAAGAGAAAGAGCGATTTCAAATCTTTTCAGATTTGAAATCACTTGAAAAAATTGTCCTAAAATCTTTTTTCTCTTTGATACCAATAGTTCCTTTAGTAAAACCACTGGAAGCAGCTGTACCATTAGTAAGAATGGTATCTGTAGTATCTTCAGTTGAGTAATTAAGTAACAAACAGGAAGCAAGAGAAAAAGCTAGGATAAAAATTATCTAAATCTCTTTCTTCTAGTTAAACCTTTCAAAAGTGTAGTATTCATAAATGGCTTTGTAAAGACAGTTATTTCAATTCTGGGAACATAAAGCAAACTAAAAGAGATATAGAAACTAATGTAAAGGAGTATTTGGCATATAGAAGCCCAGGAAATGTTAAGCTGTAGCCCAACATTGCCAGGTAAACTGGTCATAAATCTAGATTTAAAAATGTAATAATAAACTGGAATCAGAGATAAAATAACAATAACAGTCTATAATAATTTTACTGGTTCAACTGTGTAAATTACATACACCTCATCTAAAAAGGCAGCTTATAAGAAATGCACTTTTGATTCCTCAATTATCTGACAATTTTTTAAGTAACTTTAAATACAGTAAAAATAAACATAGATATTCATTTCTTCTGTAGCAGAAATTATAAAAGGAGAGACAAAATATATTTAATAATGTCAATTTTACTTTTTTCTTGTACATTAGTAAATTAAATACTAAATTAAAAACTCACAACAGACATTAATTCTTTTTTTTTTTTTTTATAAGGTGAATTATAAAAAAAACTTAAAACATTTAAATTAAACGCACAATGTAAAAAATAATTTAGGACTTAATTTATAATGAATTTTACAACTAGCTTTTATGGTGATATGTAAGATTATGTTACAGTCATAGCTTTAAATTATAATGTGATGTTTTTTGAAAATTTTTCTTATGCGTGATGAATGGCCTAAAGAGTGGAGTGCAAAAACGCATAAGAAAAATTGGCAAATACATCGGCATTGACAAATTTTTAATTTGAGGCTATGACTTTCACATAATCTTCACAACACATATCACCATCAAAGCTTTTTGTCAAATCCATTCTGAGATTTGTTATTTTTTACCTTTTCGTGCGTTTATTTTAAGTGGTGTTTTAAATATTTTTATTACCTCCTTGAAAAGGAAAAATTGTGATCGCGAAAAATGTAGGTTTTCAGATTTCAACGGAAATACCCATTTTGACCATCCCTGAATCCATTTTGACTAGTTTCGACGCACTGTGGTGCCAATCCTCCAAAAGCTGGCCAAAAGTCCCTAAAGTAAGATAGCAATTTTGGGACTTTTTAGGGCCTAAGTAGTTAATTTGGTACCTGTAATTGACGAAATTAGCATTTATAAGGTCCGAAGTAAACACGTGCCGTCAGCAAGCTCTTGTAAACCTTAAATGTTGAGTGATTTGTTTAAATAAATTATTATTGTTTATTGCTAAATTGCGTTGAAAAACTGTTTATAGCGTGTCAGTGTATCGAGGTTTTTCGTGAAAAGGAGTATTCAAGGTTAGTATTAAATTGGTTTTTGGGCGGAATTTTTATCTCTTGACATTATTTATATATGTTTAAACAATTATAACGATTTTTTATATTTTTAATCGAATAACAATTAGAGTAACTCAAAAGTCCCACAAGATCCCGCTTTGAAAAAACTTGTGTGAGTCAAAGAATCATTTCTCTTTGAATTCCACTTTATAGCAAGTGCCCATCATTGTCCGCTGTGTTTAAAATGCACTTTGAAATTTATTGTGATTTAATTCAACTTAAATTATTTGAAATCTATTTGCTTTAAATAAACTGATCTTATGACTGACAAAGACTCTTATTATCTCGAGTTTAGGACATTTGCAGCTTATGGAAAATCTCTTTTATATTCATCAGATGTCCCTAAACATTATTCAAAATTATGACAATCATAAATAGTAATTAAAATAAATTCAATTAAAAGTAAATTCAAAAGTTAATATTTCAAATTTATGTTTTAACAACTTATCAAAATTGTAATAAGAAAGTATAGAATAAATGCAGAATAATTTTTTAATAGAGTTAATAATTGAATAAATAATTATTTAAGAAAGAATCGACGTAAAATGATGAAAAATATTACAATAAACATTAGCAATATTAAATTAGAATAAATAAACTTTCAATAAAATGTACATAACAAATAATTTTTTTGATGAACAAACGATTCATAGAATGTACAATAATTTTTCGTTATTAATTAACTATTTTTTTATAATAATCTCATAAATTTGCGTTTCACTTAACATTCCATCTTAATTCATTTATTTCAAATTTTACATTCAAAATAATTTATCCACTGTATTTGTGTTATGTTCTTACTTTTATTAATCGACACTTTGTCATTTTACTTTATTAATTTATTTATTTTTATTCTTTTGAATAAATATTAATATTCTAAATTTTTTCTTTTATTATAGATTTGTTTGTTATTTATAATAATTTTAAATAAATTCATCATAAAATAATTCATAATCTCGATATAGTATGTATAATTAATTTTTTTTCTTTTTTCATCGTTATTTAAATTTATTATAAAAATTTTCATTAATTTTTTTATTTACTGTCTGTTTAATGTTTTTCATTATACGTATTTATATATTTATATTTTGTTTTTATTTATTACTAATTAATTTCAAAAAAATTTTTATGTATTTGTTTTTTGTCAACGTGGATGATACTTCTATGTTTCAGTTTACTAATTCACCAAAATGACTTTGAAAAGAAAAGATATTTTTCTTCTCATCAAGAATACATTAAAAGCTGACAATGATGTGGCAATACAACGAATTGAAGCTCATTTGGCGGAGATTCACAATCGGTCTTATCAATTGAGCAACGAATCAAAATCAGAGATGAGAAAGTTACTTTACAAATTCCGCACCAAGGTGGATGAATGTAGTAGGATGCATGACAGATTCGTTGAAGCAAATGAATCTTGGCTAAATGTCGACGTGTCGTTGAATGAGGAATCTCAAAGGCCAACAACGAGTGTTCAAATTGATAATTCATCATTAAGCCGACCATCTTCCAGTGCAAAAATCGGTCGTCCTGAGACAGATTTTCAAACCGCAAGCAAATCGTAGGCGAACGGAACCCATACGAGAACAGTACGGCACCGAAGAATTATCATTTGCTACACACATGAGTTTACGAGCGATTGTACAATTAGATGCGGCTAAAGTGATTCAGGACATTTCAGAAGGAGGGCCTACAACAGCAGCGAAATGTAGGGCAACATTAACTGATGACCGCGAAATACCACTGACGAAAGAGGAAGCTCTATAACTCTTAATCGAAAACAAATATTCAAAAAATGTTTATGAAAATACTAGGGCAGTTAGCATTAGAAAAAAATGTAAATTGTTTCCTTCTTATAAGAAAGTCTTACTCGCTAAAAAAAGAATGTTATCCTCCTTTCACGGATCTGACCATAACGGAAACATTTGCCGAAGTAAAGCTGCAAGCTTTATTAGATCATACGGTTCAGCGTATTTTTTTAGTTCAAAAAGATGTGATCAGTAGTCTCAATCATGATGTTGTTCGCAATTTGTCCTTGATTTGTAAGTGGGGGTGTGATGGAACGTCGGTCAAAGCACTTACAAGCAAAAATTCGATGATGATGATGATGAAGGCAAAAAAACTGATGCGTACATTTTTTTCACTTCTCTTGTCCCGTTTCAATTAATTGCTGTTGATGAATTAACAAAGCAGGAAATCATTATTTGGAAAAATCCTCGACCTTCTTCTACGCGATTTTGCCGCCCAATCAAAATCGAATTTTTGCGCTATTCTACTAGGCTTGAAGTTGAAAAAATCAAAGAACAAGAAGGTAATTTGGTTCCATTTGAAACTATTGTTGACGGAAAAGAAATCAGCGTTACATTTAAATTAGCAATGACTATGAATGACGGAAAAGTGTGTAATTCTTTAACAAACACGGCTTCCGCTCAAAGATGCTATCTTTGTCAGTGCACTTCAAAACAGTTCAATAACATCGATCTTGTTTTGAATAAAAAAATTGATGAAGGTAACTTGCAGTTAGGAATTTCTAGTTTGCATGCATAGATTCGTTTTTTTGAATGTCTTTTGCACATTTCTTATAAACTACAAACTAAGAGATGGCAGTCTCGCAGCAGCGAGGACGAAGATATCATTGGTATTCGAAAAAAAAATATTCAGAAAGGTTTCCGTCAACAATTGGGACTTTCGGTCGATCAACCAAAGCAAGGGTACGGAATTACGAATGACGGGAATACGGCTCGTCGTTTTTTCCAAAACTCGACTGTTAGTGCTTCAATAACAGGAATTGATGAAACGCTCATCAAACGATTCCATGTTATTTTGCAAGCAATCAGTTCTGGATTCGCGATTGATATTCATAAGTATGAAAAGTATTCCTTGGAAACAGCGAAAATTACATACGTATGTATGTCGCATAATTAAAAAATGATTAGCCGTAGGATGGTAAAATTTTGGATTTAGGACTGTTGTAACATCTAGTTGTGACTTCCCCTTTGATTGCAATTGACTGAACCAAAATGGTTCAAAAATTATTTTTTCTTAACTACAGTAACAAGCACTCATTGGGAGCTTTTCAATGATATATCGTAAGTGTTACTTATTTTCATCGGTTCCTGAGTTAGAGCCAAATCAAATTTTAGTTGATGAAATATTTGAACTTACAAGGTAAAGGTGCATCAGTTTGAATAGGCCTACATCTCTTTTTTTTAACTTTATTAAATTTAAATATATTGATTTATTAATAATTAATTGTAAAAAAAATTCTGATTGTAAAAAAAAAAAACAAAATTACGAAAAATAATAATTAAATAACAATTAAAAAAGAAAAAATATCTGAGGTCATTAATGAAATAAGATTGCATGTACTTTTCATTTTTTTTTAAATGTGTAAATGTAATTTAATAGGCGCACAAGTAAGTCATGTAGTTTTCACATAAAATAATGAACCAACAACCAAGAAGTGGGCACAGGAATGTACTATTCCCTAGTGGAAAATCCCGATACGTTAGTATCAATTTCTAGAGTTAAATTTAATTTTCGTTACAACAATAATCTTCTCACTAATATTCTTAAAGAAATAGTTAGATCTGGGGCAAAATCTAACTTTGTAATTAAGTTCAGTAAATTGCTTAGGCTTTCTTTTTTGCCCAAAAGCGCAGATACTGCTGAAATTTCCTCTGCTCATTCTAATGTATTATGTCAATAGAAACACAATCAATTTAAATACATTCTAAATTCTTGCAGTGTTTAGTAGCATTTCTTTGGACATGGCATTTAAATCATATATATTATATAAGATTTGAAAATAGTTACTACGATTACTGAGTTGTTCATTTATTGTTTGATCGATTTTAAAATAAAAAATATCTATTTTATATTTTTCTTTTGGCTCTTTGATGGTTCATCTTGTGCTTTGTATGAAAAGTTTCCTTTTCTTATTCTAATGTGGTGTCGTGTTATTGCTGATCCAAAATTAGCCTCAGTTTAATTTAAGAATAAATACGATTGAAGATTCTTAAAAAATATTTTGCAGTTTTGTAAAAGCTCAAGGGTAGAGGCTAGATCAAAATCTTTTATTTGCATCAACTTGCTTATTGGATTAATGGAATTTAGTATTCAATGCCAAATAACTAATGAACATTAAAACTTAATTATTTTTTTTAAAGTTAATTAAATGTTTTAATTAAGCATTAATTGTATAAATGATTAATACAATGAATATTTAATTGTATTAAGCATTAAAAAACTGCTTAATACAATCTAATTAACCCGAGGCCTTTCTTTTATTAAATTATCAATTTCTTGGTGTTTGCAAATGCTTAGCAAGGCATCATATAATTTTCCCAAATGGAATCTCAAAGTCTTTAAGGCCTCTATCCTACTCTCCCATCTAGTGTCAGTCAATGGTTTCAAAGTTAAATCTTGAACATGTTTTAAAAGTATTGCCCATCAAAAAGTAGATGCCAAAAAAAATAAATATATATTTTGGACCATGTTGAAATTAGCGGCTTCCAAGGATGCTTTTGCCATCATTAACAACAAGGCTGAGAAAGTGGATACTACACGTAAGAAATAATGCTCGTGAATTATATTGTTTAATTCTAGATTGCACTCTTGCTTTATTGCCCCTCATACTGGACTTAATGTACCCTGCCCTCTGATATCCTCTATTTTTTCTGTTTAGCCTCCAGAACTACCGTAGGTATTACTTCAGAGGTTGAATGAGGATGATTTGTAAGAATGTGAATGAAGTGTAGTCTTGTACAATCTCAGGTTGATCACTCCTGAGAAGTGTGGTTAATTGAAACCCAACTACCAAACATTACTGGTATCCACGATCTAGTATTCAAATCTGTATAAAAATACCTTTACTAGGATATGAACTTTAGAACTCTCGACTTCGAAATCAGCTGATTTGCGATGTTGTGTTAACTACTAGACCAGTCCGGCGGGCTACCCTCTGATATCCTACCCAAGTCATTAAGTTCTCCAATTATAATATCAGACATTTGTTTTCTTGTGGATCTTTAGACTGGCAAAAAACCTAAAAAGCTTTCATTTTTTTAATTCCAACATCAGCGTCAAATTTATTAATTGAAACAAATCTGATTAAAAGATCATTTGTTCTATCTTAATAATGTCAGGAGTACAGTCTAAAATTATGTAAAAATATTTGGATTCTTTTATTTCATCAATAATTCAAGATTTTACACTTTGCTGCAGTAGATCTATTATCTTGTTTTGCATATTTTTCCCGTGATAGTGAGCTTTAGTCTCTTCTTTTTTGAGCACTCTATGCATGTGTTCTTCCATAATGGGATCAAATTCAGATAGAAATTGAACTATTTTTAATAAATTTCTGTTATTATATTAAAACAACTTGTATCTTGAAAAGCCAGACCACTTTTACCAAGCATTTTAGTAACTTCTACGATTCTTAGAAGCACCTCATTCCAATTATTTGTATTGGCATTAAAAATCTTTGAGCAGCTGCATCTATAGTTTTATAACACCTACCACCTAGAGGTAGGTGTTGGTAGTAGGTATTTTATAACACCTACTGTTCAATTCAAGCCATGATTTTTAGGCCTGAATATGATTTTTGGAAATTTCATGCTCTTAAAGTTTCGCCGAGGTGGTTCCAACTTTTAAAACCCTCCTTTAAAAGAGAACTAACTATACAGCCGAAAATTTTGCAACAGAAGCAGTTAACGCAATTTGTGTTAGAGAGTACACTAGCCAGTCTCATAAAACTTGCTCTGCATTGCTTCAAATTTGTGTATAATAATTTGTGCTAAAATGTCATAGGAAGGAAATGTCATAGGTTAATTTTGGAATAACCCTCATTTATTTTAGATGTTAATTTTAGGTGTGAACTCTGTAAGATGTGGTTAAAAATGAATGGTGTTTGGTATAAGTAATCAATTAAGATTGTACTAAGGTTTTTTTGTAGTCTGTAAAGCAAGTCTCTGCAATTCACTAGTTTGAAGAAATCGGTTTTAAAATTTTAAATATTTTATTACATTCTGCATTATCAAATGCTCTCTACAGTTCTATGAATACATGAAGTTTTTAGAAGTCATGCTCATTGTTCTAAAATTAATCTTGAATCTAAACTAAGTGTTAAGGGCAGAATGGTCTCCTTTGTACCCATTCTCAAAACAGAACAAATCTCTTATCTATACTATTTATATGTGCTGAGTTTCAGTGCATAATGATAGAGTGGCAGTTCTCACACTTTTTTGCTTTTGTTTGCTTTGGTATGATAACAATTACTTTTTAAAAGACTGGGGTATTTAAAAATTAATATGTACTCATCAAACT
Organism: Zanna intricata; assembly: GCA_010016005.3. NCBI lineage: Eukaryota > Metazoa > Arthropoda > Insecta > Hemiptera > Fulgoridae > Zanna > Zanna intricata. The sequence continues at coordinate 2,361 of JAAAKQ030500710.1, read as the reverse complement.
ACTTGTGTAATCTGTTAAATCATGCTTCTCTTAAATGATTCTATGATTCTAATGATATATAATCTTTTATATTTTCCTCATTTTTAAAAAGTATTTTTAGAACTCTGTCAAGCTGGATTAAAAATGTAGTTTTTTTTTTTTAATATTTTCTCTTCCAAAACATGATAATTCTAATTATTTCCTCATCTTCCTCTTCCTCTTTTGAATAGACTTATAAGTTTCCTTAAGGATTAACTCTTTGCTTCTCTCTAGGTAATTTTTTTTTATACTAATATGTTTTTGCTTTACTTACGCAAAATATGGTAAAATATAAATATTGAATTTATACCTTTAAGCTGTAGCCTTGTTTTGATAAATTTATTTGTGTCTTCTTAATATTTAAACACTTAGTTGCAGCAGACAAGATTTTGTACACTCTTTGCTTATAGCAAAGTTGTATTTTTTTTTGGCACTTAGTATTTTTTTATGAAAGCATGTCTGCACAGTAAACATCTACGGAAGTGATATTCTGTAACCTAATTCATCATAATAAATAAAGTATAGATATTTTTATATAAAATTTTATTTTATTTAGTTTTACAATTCGTTTAATCTTGCATTTTAATTTCAGGCTTTATTATATACCTGTTTTTTTCTTTATTAGTTAAAATCTTTTGTCACTAACATTTTTACATTTTTATTACTTTTAAAAACCATTTACTTAATATTTAAAACCATTTAATAAAAAAAAACTATTTGAAATACTCCAGAGAGAAAAGAAATATATTTATATGTAAAGCACAGCTGCGAAAGTCATTCTCAGAAAATGAGCATTAACTTGAAAATAAGATTACATATTTATTCACTGCATCTTAAAATAACATTAAATAACTTGCCTATATCATTTTCACATTCTTTATTTTCTTCTCTACATTCCTTGTTTAGATACATCAAATCAAAATTTAGATCCTGCAGACAAAACTTTATAACAATAATTATTAAGACAGTAAGAATGTATATTGAAGAATTAATTAAAATAAAAGAAATTTAATGCTAAAAGAAAGTATAAAAATATTATTTATCAAGAAAATAATGTCTAGTAGCTAGTGTATTACAAAAAAACTAAAAGTTTTCAACTTAAAAATATTGCACCAATGATACAACATATAAACTGGGCCAGTATTTTAAAAGTTGGCTGGTAATGTTCGCTACTTTGGTACTGGATTTAATTTCCAATGAGGTGTGCATTATTACTTTTTTTAAACGTAATTTATTTTAAGATAGTATCCTCTCTGTTTCATAAATTATTAATAAATTACATTATTAATAGAATAACAGAAATCACAAAAGTAGAAGTCCCTTTCTGTTCTTGACTTCTAATTAAAAACGTTTAAAAAAAATATTAATAGTAAAACAATACAGTAATAATAAGTAATAAGAAAAAATTACATTTATTAATTATTTCATTGAATCTGATCATAAATATTTTCCTCCTTTATTTAGCTATATGTATATTATAACTGCATATAATTTAACTAATTTTTATGTGTTTTTTATCTAAGTCGCACCTGGATTAAGGACTAAAAATGTCTGCCTCTACACCAGTAAGTTCCGTTTTGCTGTTCTGTTTTGCTATTCTGTTCAACTATTAGGCAATCCATTTATTAATAAATTCATAATGACTAAATTCACCGATTAAGATATGATTTTTGTTTGATCTTTAGCTGTGATTATTGAAATTTATTCTTTTTTGCAGTGATTACTGGAACGCTCTACATTGTTTACATGTCTTATGTTAAATTTATTTTCTGACTTCTTTATAGTTTATCATGCATTTATATTATTACCTAGAAGATCTCAAAAGGTAAAAAGCCAATAATATGTACCTCATTTGCTATATATCAGTTTAATGTATACTTTGTTTTCATTTTGAAGGTAAAATGTCAGTGACAATTTACCTTCAACAACTTACAACTTGTAACTTTAACAAACACTTACCTTCAATTAACTGATAACAAGAAAAACCTTTATCTGTTCAACTGGTTCCAGATATCATCTCAGACTCTTAAGAACAATCGGTACATTAGATGTTGTTGGCAGTTTTTAGTTAGATGACCATGACCATAATAGTCAATTCTATTTAAAAAAAGTGTGTGTATATATATATATATATATGTGTGTGTGTGTGTGTGTGTGTGTGTGTGTGTGTGTGTGTGTGTGTGTATGTATGTATGTATGTATGTGTGTGTATATGTGTATGTGTGTGTGTGTGTGTATGGGTGTGTATGTGTGTGTGTGTGTATGCGTGTGTGTGTGTGTATGCGTGTGTGTGTGTATGCATGTGTATGTATGTATGCGTGTGTATGTATGTGTGTATATATA
>JAAAKQ030500698.1:0-40725 GCA_010016005.3 Zanna intricata | reverse complement strand
GGTGGTTGGGTTTCAATTAACCACACTTCTCAGGAATGGTCGACCTGAGATTGTACAAGACTACACTTCATTCGCATCATCCTCACTCATCCTCTGAAGTAATACCTTACGGTAGTTCCGGAGGCTAAACAGATAAAGAGGGTAGAGAAAGGAAGAAAATTTGATAATCTGAGAATTCAATTTTTGTAATTATTTTTATATTAATAGCACACTTAACATAAATAAGTATTAACAATTCTGAAAAGATGTAGCTTATAAGAATAATAAATTCCTGTACAACACTAAAATGTACTTCAACTCTATTGAAATTTGAAAAAGAATTTACAATCTAATATTTTACTTGCTTTAAGCTTTTTTATCTTCTTTTATTGGAACTTCTTCTGCTGCCGGTTGAGAATCTCTAAAATTAGGAAACTGTTCCCATGGGGCTGATAAATCAAATTTTCTAAATTCCTGAGAAAGTTCTACAGGCTCAAAAACTATTCTCTTAACTTCATCATCATAACGAACCTGAAAAAATGTGTTAAAAAATTAACTAGTTGCACCCACAAAAAAAAAAAATGAATTTTAAAGTTTAATACATTGTATAAACTAAAGATAAACACCTTTTTACATAATTGTTATTTCTTACCTGTTCTATAACCCTTATGAAATACTAATATTGTAACAGGTAGAGAAGCTTCCAGAAAGAAGAAAGAGAGAAAATGAGGAAAAAATAATCTAAAAGAAATGACAAAGGGATTCTTTCTGGAAAAGGAAAGGATTATACAAAAGCATAGAAGGTGGAAACAATGAAATTACATTTCAATTAAACAATCGAAAGGAGAGATCAGTACTGGTCTGCTGGCCAGGAGGTATGTGGAGATCAGCGAAGTGATAGTTCTTCAAATTCGATTTTGCTGCAGTGTGTTATAAAAGTGATCAAATTAAGTGTTTGGTAACAAATAAGTGAATAGTGTACCATAAATATTCCATTTTGGACAGTGTTTGAAAACAAAAAGCTGTTCGTCAAGTTATTTGTGATTACAAGTAAAAGCGACAGTACTCCATTCATAAAGTGTAGGGTTAGTTCTTTTATAAACAATAAAAGTGGGTAATATTTGCATAAAGTGAACTTCATGAATTATAGACTTTTTTTTATCATCTTAATGTTAATTCAATATTAGTTTCTATTAGTTAAAAGTTTTTAGTAAACTGGAACTGTATTTAAAATTTAATTGACTAAATTATTAAAATAATTTTGTTTCTAATTTAAATTACTATTTTGTACATTATAAATTGTTTGAGAGTAATAAATTGATGACCATGACTTGTTGACGATATCAACTTTATAGAGTGAAGTCTCCCTTGCCTGGACACTTGCTGTCAAAACATTTGTACATATAAAGGATATTATATACAAGGGGGTGCAAAAGTAGCTACACAGTTATAATAGGTATTATTTGATTTATTACTTGTACTTAATTACTTACGAGTATTTTTCAGATAATCATGGCTGGTAATTTAACCATCGACCAATGGAAGTGGATATTCAAACAATACTGGAAGACTAAAAAAGCTGAAATGGTTAGACAAAAATGAACTACAGAATTTGATATACCTCCACCAACAATTTACAAGTTATGCAATAAATTTGATGCAACTGGCTCTATCCAGAAATTAATGATGACAAAAACCTCTGTGCAAAAGTGTGCTTGAGTATAGAAATTAAATTGCAAGAATGTGTAAATATTGAAGCTGGCAATTTGAACACCTCACAGATTATACTTAATTGCAATTCTAATCGTCTCCTCCTAAAGGTGCTGTTTTGTTCCATAATAATTAATACATTATGTATAAAACATTACAACTAATAATAAAGAAAATGTAGACTCTTCAAGTGTATACCTACTTTTGCACACCCTCCCCCCCCACAATATGACAGGGCTGCTCAGCTGAATATTGATCATATGTAGGTGATTATTGTTAAAAATTGAACTACTAAACTAAAAAACAAACGAAAAACAATTTAAAAAAACATCAAGTATATAATTTATTTCAACATCATGATACCAGAAGTAAATTTCTTAGAATTTCCCAATTTGTCTAATATTGAATTCTAAACTTACAGGTGTACTCTAAAGTAGAAATTTAATTTAAAGTAGAATTTAGTTAAATTCGTCATCATAAAATCAGCTGATTTTCAAAGACAAGAGTTCTAAGGTTAGAGTTCTTAGATTAGAGTTCTACGGTTAGAAGCTTATATATGGATTTGAATGCTAGTCTGTGGATACCAGTGTTCTTTGGTGGTTGGGTTTCAATTAACCACACATCTCAGGAGTTGTCAGTCTGAGTTTGTTCAAGACTACACATTTACTGGTACATTTACACTTACATGCCAGACTGCGAACAGATGCCTTGGCATCTATGCAGAGTACTGTTGCCATTCATGTCGCTATGCTGTTACTATGTAAGCTGTTAGTACATACCTAAATAAATAAAAATACTATTTACTAAGGTACCAACACTGAAATATCTGAATATTTTCTTTTGTGTTGTGTGTGTGAATGTGTATAACAGGGAGAAAAGGAGTATATGGATATGTATAAAGGGAGTAACAGATGTATATGATTAGGAATTTTTTAGGCTACTTCTGAGAATTTTTTTTTACAAGAAGCAGAAGAATACTGTTTAATAAAGCTAGAGGAAGGGCTTCTTACTTGATGCTATTCTTTGAAGTCCTTGATAACATATATAGATAATTTTTGGAGAAAAATCCATTTTTCTAAACCACCTGCCCATTCTATGATCCCACTCCTATTCAGTACTGCTCATCTAGTCAGTTGAAAACTGTGACTGCTTGAAAACGACTCATTAAGAAATAAATGCAGCAACAGTTACAAATTAAAAGGGCGGTTATTAGGGGTTATACATTCATTGCAAAAATTGATCATGAATAGACTATATGTAACAACTACATTTTGAGGGAGCAAAAAGGTCTGAAAAATCTTTTGAAACCTCTGACAGAAACATATGGAGTAAAGAATTTTGATAAATTCTGTTTTGTTTACTGCTTTCCTTTAGTTCTGCAACAAGAGCAAATAATTACTGTTAGTAAAGGAGATTAATAAATTATAAATATTTTTGGCATTGTAGAATCAGTAAACTTTATATCATCAGTATCATTAGAAAGTGGCAGTAGTTCAAACCTACTACTTAAAATTTTTCTTTGTATAATAAAGCTAAATATCATGATTATGCCACTTTTTAACTAAAATAAACGACACTATATTGTTTTGATAATAATTTAACCATTTACTAGCAAAGTATTAATATTTTATGATCTTCATACGGGAGGTTTATTTTATAAATTTTAAATTTTAATGCCCAAAAAATTATCTCGTTAAAAGTATCTACACAAAGTATTTATTAATTCACTGTATAAAAAAATAACAGATATTATATAAATAATTAAAATTCAATATCAACATGATATTAATAAATGAATCACCTAATAGGGTAATAAAATGAAACAGGCTACAGGAAAGAGATCATTTGAGATCTTTTGTTCTGATCTTTTTAATTTTCAGTCTTAATTCTTAATTTATAACTTATATTTAAAGATGCTTAGTTTCTTTAATTATTAAAAATTCTGGATTATAATGCTGGTCAGGCATTTTTCATACAATATTTAACTTATCTAATGGTTCCAGTTTTTGGGCTAATGTACAGTTAAATAAATTAGTAAAGTTTCATTAGAACTTTAAAGCAGCATAAATTTGCATCATGCAAATGTTTTTAACTACTAACTAGAAGTAGGCAATCTGTAATAAAAATAGAGTAATAATGAATAATAAATTTAGTTAACTTACTTTGAAATTATAAAAAGGGAATATGTAACATATTAAAATAAAGTTTTCCTTTACTCAGATGTTTGAAATTTCACGGTTAAAGAGTTTTTTCTATCTGTTAAACACTTCCTTTACAAGTCTTTAATTGAACCCTCCTAAGTTGTATGGGTAACATGAGTAGTTAAATTTAAATCAATGTTATAGTAACATGAATGTTACAGAATCACAAAATACATATCATAACAGCAAATAAAACTTCTTACCAAATCAGTGAAGAAAAATATTTATGTTTATATCTGACCGAAACCTTGTGAATAAAAACACAGTGGAGGAAATAGAATAACAAATAGATTACATATGAAAGAGTACAACAGTTGATAAAGAAATGCAATGGCTAAAATTTGTTCGTATTCATTATTTATAATATTATAATAAATTATTAAAGATAAATCTTAGTATGCTAATGTCCATGGTGAGTAGCACAGGTATTTCATTTTAATTTAAATAATTTTCAAAAAATTTATTGCATCACTATTTTTGATTTTGATGATATTTGGTATTAAGATAATACCCATCTTTTAGTGGCCAAAAAAAATATATTTTTTAGAATATTTAAAAAAAAACTTTAATGAGTAATAGACTATTATCTAACTTGCCAACAAGTAAAAACAGCCATTTTCATTACTTTTTCCATGAGTTGTAGCATTCTTATTTTGCATCATACAGAGGATCAAAAAGGGTTTTTTGAAAGAGTAAAGATGGTACTTCATCTTAACGTACTCAAAATTTATTTTGTTACATAACCTAATCTTATAATTTTACTGAAATTACATTTACAAATTGTTGTTTTTTCAAATTTTGGATCCAAAATAAATAATGAAGAGCTTAGGATAACAGGCCTGTTTTTTTTTTACCTTTCAACTCTTAGGTCAAGTACTACTTATAAAAAATAAATTGATTGTTACAGTGTTCTTCATTAAACAAAATGGCTGCAAAATTATAAGATTTTTAAAGTGTCTCATTTTTGGGGCCCAAAACCACTTATGGAACAGATAGCAAAAATCTGAAGTTTTCACAACAGTAAGTACTTTTTATGTACTTTAAAACAATACAAAATTTATTTTCTTACTCCAAGAAGTTGATGAGTAATGAAGCCAACAAAACCACTAAAAACACCATTCCTTTAAATCATAAACAACGTATCCAAAAATACTGATGTTATGAATTTTTTCAGATTATAAAAATTAGAACTAAACTCATTTCAAAATAATTAATGAAGGGCTTTGGGCAATAGGCATGTTTTTTCCTTTTGCCTCTTAGATACTAGTAGTATTTATATAAAATGTAAAACTCATGTTATCTGCTCTAAAAATGAAAATTCATTACAAAATTTTCCTTTCAACAATGGTATGGGATTAGAAAATGAAACTTGCATGCTGTCAGAGTGTGAAATATTCCCAGACATTAATGAAAAGCTCAGATTACTGCAAGAGAGCTGGTATGTTTCTGATTCTGAAATTATCTTCCAACAGTGGGTTTCTGTTGACCATTGTGAACTAACTACTCAAATTTTTCCATTTCAATACTACTTAGATAAACCTACTGAAAATTAAATAATCTAAAAAACATAATTTTTTTTGCAAAGAAACAAGCTAATCTCCTCAACATTAAAAAGAAAATCTTATTGAAGTGTGAATGTATTGTACTTTGAGACTTCTCTCAAAATTTTTCTTTTGTGATATAGGATGAAGTTCAGTCATATCAATTTATTGTAAATAAAAAGTCTTTCTGAACTAGTATCATTACATTATATACAGACCTCATATGTTGTGATATCAAGCAAAAAACAAAAACTAACCTCAAGATATCCTGATAATGGGAAATCCTTTCTAAAAGGATGACCTTCAAAACCATAATCAGTAAGAATACGTCGTAGATCTGGATGATTGCTGAAGAATATACCAAACATATCCCATGCTTCACGTTCATACCAATTAGAACCTTCAAAAACTTCACAAGATGACTCAACTGGTGTTAATTCATCAGTATAAGTTTTGACACGAATACGAGCATTGTACCTCAATGACAATAAATTGTATATAATCTACAACAGACAAAGAAAATCAAGATATAAAATTATGTTACTTCTGTAAGGTAAATATACAGTCTATTAGGCAAAGTTATGGAAAAAGTGGATTGAAAATATATAAAATATAAAAATCAGAGATACATTTTTCATTTCCTTGAATACTTCAACATAGTGAGTTTTTAAATATACAATAAATATATATAATATTATAAAAAATGTATAAATAAACTATATATATATAAATATATATATATATATATATATATATATATATAATATATATATATATATATATAATATATATAATATATAAATAATTATACAAAATTAACTAACACAAATAAATGAGTGTACCGTTTGTTAAATTCAAAACTTTTTTCAACAATGCAAAAAAACAGCTGATAATAATTTAGCATTAATATTGCATTTATTGTTTCTGTATTTCTGTAATGGCCAACCAGTAACTTCATAATGGCTGCGTTGAGAGAAAAATATCCAAGAATAAAAATGTACTAAAATAATATTTTCTAAAACCAATTAAAAACATGGTTTCAGTTTGAAAGAATGAAGTTGGCTATCATAATTGATTTTACAACTGTCAACCTGTAGCTCTGTATCAGCTTGGGGAAAGTACCCAAGAATAAAAATTAAGTATTTTTACTAGTTCAGAAACCATAATGATCATTTAATAACAAATCTTGAGAAGTCAACCTCTCACTAATCCATACGAACAATATCTTCTCAAAACTCTTACCAAGTATCAGCAATAGTGTTCAGACATTTACACAGGGAACTTGCAGCGGGATACTTGTTTCCACCAGGATCTCTTTACTTTACTTCTCCTCTCTTCCAGCAAATCAGGAAATAACTCAAGAAAAGTATCCTACTGAAAATCTACATTATTACACCAATACAAATTTCAATTGAATGGACAAGGAGTTCCACTGTACTAACTCATCATCCAGTAAAGTACATATAATCTCTGCCCTATCAGTTACTATACCTTGTCGAGTTGAGAGAGCTGATAGAAGAATATCTTTCTTCCATTTATGTCCCAAAACTTGATAAACAACACTATATTGATCTTTATATTTTCTTGTTCTTGGACAAAAGAACGCCAAGCAAAGAATCCCCTTAGCAGTATGCACTTTATGAAAATAATCTAATTTTCTCTTCATATTCAGTGTCACTCTCACATTGAGAAGCTCACAGGCCACTTTACAATAGATAACTTTCTTGTCTACCATGGACTAATCCTCTATTGACCAGAACCACAAGGAATATAATCTGCAGCAATGTCAGCAAAGACAACCTCCCGCTAGGACCTCTAATTATATATCTTCCACAACCTGATCAAAGACACAAACCCTGGCTGAAAGAATATTAACAAACCTCTGCCAGTCTGCATAAAAACATCAGGTTTCCATTTTAAATAATGAAGTTGTATGTCACATTGGAAAAAGGGCAAAGATTTAAAAAATGGTACTCCTATATTTTGAATAAAGAAAAATCTAGGAACGTTCCCCTTTTAAAGTTTCTCATAAAACTAATAGATCCCAACAGTGGATATCTTGATCACTTAATATAATCTCAATTCGAAGCCAAATGTTGTGTATTTAAAAAAAAAAATAAAAATAGATCTGTCTAGATACTGAACAAATAAAAACACAATGAAATTTTTTTTGATAATAATTCATACCAAATTGATAATAAATACCAACAGAATCTCAGTGTAATAAAGAAAACATTTACTTACAGCTATGTATAACCACTGTTGTGACTATAGTACACTAAAATAAATAAAATAACTTAAGTATCTGTTTATTACCTCAAAGCGATACTCTCTGCTAGGTACATCCATCCCAGCAATGTCAACAATGTTCGTGAACTGTGCATTATGATGTCCTTTAAGGAATGATAAGACTGGTACAATCCCTTCTGGGGCAATTAATATCTCAAGTTCATCACCACTAGTAATTTGAACTTGTTGCACATACTTTGGAAGGCATTCAGCAACATATTTTCCAAAATCAGCAAGTTTTGTTCTAGCAACGGCATCAGATTTTCTTGCTGTAGCTAAAGTTAAAAAAAGGAAGAATTCTTTTGAGAATTACTTATTAAGAATTAATTCTTTAATTAATTAATAGATTAAATAATTAGATAGATTAATTAATTAACTAATTAATAGAATTAATTATCTTTTAAGAACTTACATTACTGTAAGTTTCATACTGTTTTATAATAACTGTTACAAATTGTGCATTTCATTAAACACAATCATGACAAATCAGTATTTATGTTTGAAAAGATGATGAAAAACAGATTCTCTTAAAAAAGATTTATGTTGATCATATTATAATAAAATTGAATGTTATTGGAACTATACAAAATTTAAATTTGATCTATAATTTTTTCCATCTATAAAATCATGTAGTTAAGATATCTGAAGAAAAAAAAACACTTTTCCACCTCTTTTGGATGATCACAAAAATCTGTTGGCAACATTTTAGTCGGTGTTACAGTTCACCAGTTGTGATCCATTCTAACAATAAAAACCTTAATTTATTAAAATCTCTGCTTTTGGCCTTAGTTCAATAATTTTACTTAGGTAATCGTGATATACCTAGGGAAGGAAATCCAATAAGTTCAGCCTCAATAGCAAATTATAATAATGAACTGCTGCTTCTCACTTATCTCTCATTAGTCTGTTTAACTGAGCTAAGAAGAAGATGATTATTGTAAACAATAAAAAAAGAACCGGACTAGACATTTCTAAAAAGAATAGAAAGCTTGTTAACTCTTTGCGCTCTTTTGTCGACTCACAGTTCAACATCATAATTTACCGGTACTGCTCCTTTGTTGAGTATGGCTCAACATTTTTAAAATAGCTGCAGCTAAATACAGAGATTCAAAAACAAACTGACATTGGCATGGCAACTATGAGTCATTCTAGTAATTTTTTAACTAATTATGATATTTAGTATTTTAATGGTAATGGTGATGAAGACCCTGATTATAATTTTGAAGAACATGATCAGAAAATGCTGTTTTGGACAATTATAGTGAAAGTGAAGGTAGTGATGATGAAATAGTTGAATCTCAAGGTAGGCCTACTCCTGGGGTTTGGGTTCCAAAAACCTGGGTTTACACCCTGAAAATTGTTTCAAGAAATATCACATTGAAAAAAAAATTATCGTAATTGATATGTAAAGCCTATTTTTTGATTAAATGAAGGTTTTTGTGAAAAAGTTTTAATTTTTTTGATATAAGCAATTGTATAATATAATATGATAACCAACCACAAATTTAATTAACAGCTGACAGAGAACTAAGTGATAAAAAAAATTGGAGACTCAATGGCATTACTTGATTTCATAACTGGAGGGTAAAGGATTAAAACAACTTTTATTATGTAAGGTGAGAAGAAATAATGCAAGAAGATATCAGGCAATGGGAAATGGGAAGAAATTCATCACAACGGAGAAAATATTAAAAATAAACAGGAGTACCATAAAAGAACTTGCCATCAGGCAGTACAACTTATGATGATATAATTATTTTTTATATTATAATTAAGGAGATTTTAAATAATATGACTGAAGGAATTTTACCAACATTTAAAAGGTGAATAACAATTTTGAACAATATTAATAAGTTTCTACAGATTGTACTTAAAAAAAAATCTGAAAATTTTCATACATAATTCACAAGATTTATAATTAAAAATGAAAAAATTCATGTTAACTTACATCTTTTCAATATAATTAGAAACATTGAAAAAAATAATCTAAAAAAAAAAAAAACTTGTCAGATAACATTACATCAGAAAAAACAATATCACTTACGTCTATTCTCAGCAGGGTTAGTAACTGTGCTATTAAATCGGACTGATACAGGTTGTAAAGGGCTCCAGTTTTTCTGAACTGTTTTACCTGGAAAAAAAAAATCGTTAACAAAATTGTCAAATTACTACTAACTACTTTAGCATCATTCTAATTGTCATAAATTTCTTTACTAATTTATTATTTTGTTCTTGGATTCAGTCAAATATGCATACTTAAATATAAACATTATTTGTAACAATAAAACTGTCACTCTATATGTTTTTTATTTATTTATTTTTTTACTATGGACGATGAAAAATTTAATGATGTATTTAAGAAATAAAAGGAAAAATTTCCCTTCATTTTTTTAAAATTTATATCATATAAAACCAAATCTCTTATGCAATACCAAAAAATTGCAAATGGTGATAAAAGTAGGGCCAAAACAGTTATTTTGAATTAGTAATCAATCATATTATTTAATTTAGAGAGAAAAAAAGAATATCTTTAATCAGAGAATATATTCTATACTGGTTATGAACACAATAGTTATGGAGAATTTGCATTATTATTATATACCTTTAACTGACATCATATAAAAGATTTTCCAGCTTTATTTACCAGAGCAAATGAGGTCTGAGTAGTTAAAAAAAATATGCTGAGGAATTAAGAATTTTCCTCTCAATATATTAATTTCTATTTGTTTAAAATTATAAAAATGATGTGGAATTAATATAATTCCAGTCCATTTAACTTCTATGCTCAGTGTGTTAAATGTAATTATAAATAGAGTGTAACAATGTAAGTACCTAGTAATAGATTAAAAATATAAATAAACAACTTTTTAATAGATTATTAGAAGGTAATTCATTGCCATCAGAATATCAAGAAATAACACCACTAGCATATGAGGAATAATTATGAATAGAATTTTGTCAAGGACTAGAATGGTTGTTGAAGACTACGCATAAATAGCAGCTTCTTTTACTAATGTTCTCAAAAACTTTCTGGTTATGTCAGTAAAATTGATGTTGGAATAAATTATTATTTTATCATTTCATTATACTTAGTAGGTATCATGATTAAAGTGAAGATACACTCAGATTGAAAATTACACATGACAAAAACATCATGTGGTTGCCTGGTCTAGAGCAGAGCTCTTGGCCATGGACTATTTTTCTCTCTTTCTCTTCTATTTTCAATTAGATTTTAGAGTTTAATAGCTCCAATTTCAGTTTAAATCACCTACAATTTTTAAACTTTGATGACACTCCTTTTCTTCACCTTTTATATTGTTTTAATCAATCCTTTTCTTGTTCCAGCCAATTAGCTTTCTTATTCTGAATTGATTTGCTTCTATCGTTATTATATCCTCAATACTTCATTTGTTTGTTCTGTTAATTTCTTCCAAGCCACATTTCAAATAACTTTCTTTTTCTTGGCATCCATGTTTCACATCCCTATCGATTGAACACTCCAAACATAGCACTTCCCAAAAGAAATAACTCTACCTGCATTGCTACTTCCTTCTATTAAATGCTTCTTTAACCACTGTTGTTCTGTATTTCATTTAAAACTTTCTCTAAACAAAGTAACCTAGTCCTATTAATTTTTACTTGTTCAATTCTCTCTTCTTTTGTGTAGACACTCATTAGCTTTTTATTTCCTGTACTAAATATTTTCATCTGTTTATATTCTTTTCTATTCAGTTATTATACACTTTAATTCTATAATCATTTGTTGAATATCCTATTCTTCACTCCTAAAATGCCATGTTACCCTTATACTACTTTAATTTCCTTCTTCTAATGTTGTTTTCTACATCCTCTTTTGGAGCATTTTATTATCATGTCTTGCTTGTTTATTGTGTTATGTTTTTTTAATTTCCATATTAAACAAGTTTCAAAAAGAAAATATGGTAACCAAGTACGAACATAGAAGTAAAAGGAATGTACAAGTCCCCAGAGTAAATAAGACGAGTTATATGAAGTTCTATACAAGTACTGCTCCTAGATAATATAACATACTTCCTAATGATATAAAGGCAAGTAGGAACCTAAACACTTTCTAAAAGCTATTAAGATGACTGCTAATTAATATTCAAAGTGCTGCAATTATGTTCCACGTAATTACATGATTTATGATTATATATAATTAATTATAATGCTCTATATTATTATTAACATAGTAATAGATGTATTATATATATAACTTAATGGGTAGCACTGGATAAAAGTTTTATTGGTATACATAAATATTTGACAACGATTGATCTTCTCTATACTTAAAAAAGAAAAGATAAGTTTACACCAGAGTAAATCACGAATTGAACCAAACTTAATTCTCCTAATATAAAAGGAATGGTGCCACAAAATGGGCAAGACCCTTGTGGACACCTAATCTTTCATCTTTTGCAGAACTCACTTCCAATTATAAATCATATAAATTAAGTATGATTAAGTTAAGTTTAGTAATAGGTATTAAACGGTATTATAAAACAATGTTAATTAGTATTAGGATTACTCCATTAATTATTAATTTTTAAAAGTGAAAGAAATAAAAGAATTTGAATTTGAAGTTTGAGAACAGACTCTCAACAATCTTGTTTTCTTATGAGGTAAAAACAGAAACGTAATAAGAAATATATTCATGCATCTTATGTTTTCATAGCTGGTTTCTGATTTAAATAAAAAACTTTAAATTTTCTATTGTTCCAATTAACTCTTTGGCTTTGTGTTTTAAAATAAATTTATTTTATTCAACAGTCAAGTCATGTTTTCCATATCGATATAACATAAACTGCTTTACCTTCTTCTAGATATCTTTCATCAAACTTCTTTCTTTCTAGCACAATTTTATCCTTTATGTATTTTCCCTTCCTAAATTCATATTGTTCCTACTCAACATTTTCTCATTTAATCTTCAAAAGATTCTTTGCAAAATGTGAAGTTTAATTAATTCTCCAGTGATCTTCATATTTTAATGCACCATATTTTTTATGATAATTATAATTTAAGAAACTGTTCTTAACACTACTCACTGTTGTATATCATATTAAACACTTCATACCTCTTGTAATCCTACTTCACTAGGACATTTAATCACTTATATTGACAGCTCATATCTTCCCAAAGTTTTTCCATCATTCATATTGTTGAATAACTTCTGATAGATAGGACTACTTCTTTCTTGTTCTAGCACTTTCTTCTTATCACCAGTTTTTTTATTACTTCTTGGGTAACCCAAGGTTTTTTTTATTCTTCATCACTTAGCCAGTTGTTTGTTCCACAGAGACTTATGGCATCTTTTAAGCTCTGGTTAAAATGGATTTCCACTACTACTGTCTATATTTCTAATTAAACAATGTACAGTATTTTTTAACACTAATAATTACACACAGAATAAACTTCAGTGATCACAACTGGTTTGAATCACAAATATTCTATTTTGGTTCCTGTAAAATTTGCTAAGTACATTACTTTTATGCCTGGCACTATAAAAATAGAAGGGAAAGTATGTTATAATCGGTCCAATCTAGGCGTATGCAGTTTTCACTGAATTTTTAAATTTTGACACCTAAGGAATTAAAAAAAACCAAATGATAATTTTCCAATTGTTTGTATGTACATCTGTTTATTCAGTTGTTGCATCTTATATCTTCAGAAATACTCAACCAATTTTGATTAAACTTGGGCAGATTACTTCTACATATGAGACATTGATGTCATTAAATTTTCAACTTAAAGGTCAAGGGGGTGGGGCTTCAGAGCAAGGTCACCCTCAGTATTTTGATATTTTGCTTAATTAAAGTCTATTACAATAGACTTTTGTTAACTTTTTTTTTGTTAACCAATTTATGATTTTTCACATGTATATCGGCAATGATATTTTCAATCAAGAAATACAAAGGCAGTCAAAACTGTAGGTTCAGATTAGAAATTGCACTTCATATAAAAATATTTCTGCAGGACTCATGTTAAATGTTGTCATGAGACAAAAAATAATCTCAGCTATTTTCCCCCTCTACATTCATCAATTTTAACTGCATAAATATTTTATTGCCTTATCACTATTGTTTTTGTTATAATACTTCACAATTTAACAGCAGTGATCAAGATTGTTCCTCAAAGTAGAATTTAATTAACATTACACAGAATAGGTAACTCTCTACTATTGCTGCATCAATTTCCCTCTTATTATTATTGAAGTATGTCATCTATTATATGAAAAATAAAAATGTGTAAATGAAACATCAGAAAGAATACAACAAGAAACTTTGTTAGAAGTCAACAGAATTAGCGATAAGGTGGTGCTTGGTGCTGCCATATTATCTTTCAACTTCTAACAATTTTCCAGTGCCCTAAGTGTGTACAACTAAATTGGGATCTACAAAATTGTACCTATAATTGACAGTAAGATTGCTGGTATCCTTCAAACTGAAGGCAGTAGTATGTTTATCAGCAATCTGAAATAATAATAGTCCCAGGGCATATATATTTACAAATGATAGGAAGTAGTGTTTCATGACCATGGGTTACAATTGGCATAAGAAACAATTTTTTTTTATTTTACACCCAAACATCCAACTAACTTCAATAATTCACTTCAATTGGATCTTTTCTTCCAATTTTTAATTCATCGATATCAACTATTCGACCCTCATCTCAAAATTATTTTAATACTACTTAATACATGTACACACCTCCTGCAAATAATTGCTTCAATCAATAACTGTCATATTGGGTATATAAAGTTCACTTAGAAGCAATTCGTGTCTGGAAGACTGAGAAATAGATAAAGAATAATCAGAAAATGAATTAAGTTTATTTCAATTTTAACAGTTTTACTTAACTGGATCAAAAATTAAATATTTTGTAGGTTTCATGTAAACTGCTTATTAAAATAATTTAAAATTTAGAAATATATGCAAATAAAATCATTCAAACATATTCCAGAAAATTTTAAAATAAGAAAGCATTCCACACTTATATAATTATTACTTCATGTTAGTTTTTAATTCATTTAAGTGTTATTATTCATTGATGCTAGTGATTCTTGCAATAAAAAAAAGCTTGCTGGCTTCCATGGCGTGAGTGGTAGCTTCTCAGCCTTTCATCCGGAGGTCTGAGGTTCGAATCCTGGTCAGGCATGGCATTTTCACATGTGCTACAATCATTCATCTCATCCTCTAAAGGTATACCTAAGTGGTTCCGGAGGTAAAAAAAATAAAAAAAGCTTTATAAGGGACATCAATTTCTTTCTGAGAAAATCTGAATCTTAATTAAGCATTACAGATTGTTTTATTAGAATGATTTTCAGTTTTATGGGTACACTGATATCATATAGCCTTTGTATTTATCAACATAAAGTTAGCTTTAATAAACACAAGTAATGTTACATTTAACAAAATTCATACTTATCAGAACTAATTCACAGTTATGGGAGGGATTCGTATTTTTATATAGATTACGTACAAAAGCTAATAGCACTTTCGAAAGTAAAGGATAATTTGACTTAACTAATTTGATCTTTGAGGCCTTTAAATAAACAAACTCGATCATTTGTAATGCAATCACAAATGACGAAAGGAACAAAACTTCGGCAATCAGCCTATATCTGTTATAAATGATAAATGGTTAACTGAACTGAAGAGCGAGGAACGAAATCTGAACATCGAAAAGGCAGAAATACAGAAAAATTCAAAATCACGGAATAAAATATCATATAAAATTTACTAGTAGTAGATTACGTCGTAATTTTTGTAATGTAATTTAAGGAATCAGTCACTTTAAATATTAACACAAATAATTACCTGACAGGATTTTAAGAATATGATTGCTTTTAAACGCAGTTCTAAAAATCTGCGATGCCATATTTTTATAAATTAAACTAACCCTAAATCACCGCAGAAACAACCTTCAAAGACATTAAAACAGCTGTTAAAAGGTTATGCCTTCTTAATGTATAATTTAAAGTCTTGTTTAATCAGATGCAATTGGAAATCAGTTACTAAAACAGTAATTTAAAATCAAAAAGATAATTGAGGGTATCAGTTATATTATCAGAAATATAATTGATATATAAACATTAGCCTCATTAGATATTTAAAAATACTAGAATTCAACATTTATTAAATTTTATCTGTACTTTTTGTGTAATATTTTAATAAGCCAGAAGTTTATTTTTTGTTAAGTTGTCTCAAGTGTGGCGTTTTAGGTTAGGAAATGTTGAGTTGCTTATTGAAGCCTGAAGTTAAGATAATTTTATAGAAACTGTTTTAAACATGTCTGAAGAACTACAGAAAAAATTACAGATTGAGCTTGAAAATTTTAAATCTGTTCAAAAAGGTTTGTCTTTCTAATTTGATTATACTTTTCATTTGTTGTTGTTTTAGATAAAATGTTGTACTCTTCACGTTCGTAATTAAGGTCGATCGAATACCAGAGATAGTTCACGTTGTCTTAATACTTGAAATCTCATTTAGAAATATGAATTAGAAAAAGTATATAAAGAAATTTAATATAATAATTACTTTTTTTTTAGTTCAATACTGTTCTGTATATATTTGAAGTTAGCATTAAGTTGTAAAATATTGTCTGTCCATTCTGTGTAGTGAATTTGGAAAAACCTATTTATTTATCCGTTTTTATTCTCTCCCAAAGGTTCTTGCCTTCTTCAAGTCATTTTTACCGTTTTTTTATGTTTCGAAGGATTTCTGTTTTTAATTTTATTTATGTACAACTAAATATTTCGTACGTAAATTGAAAAAACTATGGCAGTAAAGTAAAGTTTTAACACTAGTGAGGTTTTATTTTTAATTTTCGTATTTAATCTTTTTTGGAATTACTTAAGCAGTACTATTGTTTTTACTATGGTTTAAATGATTGGATATTCTCTGTATGAACTTAATTCAGCGCAATTGTAAGTAAATTTTCTGTCATGTTTAGTCTATTTTCATCTTTCGTTCAAATTTATTTTTAGTATACTGTACAATTATAAAAAAGATAATATACAGTTTCGGGTTTTTATTTTTAATTAAGCCTATGCATTCAGTTGAAGAGATTTCTGTCAATTTTTTTTTTTTATCACTGGAATATTTTTTATTTCTGGATCTTTGAAAAATGTTATTTAAATTTTGATTCGTAGCTTATGTTTTGTTTTGTTGGCTTCTTGAGACATTTTAAAGTAGTGAAATGGAATTGGCTAGAAAATAAGGGTGTAAATAATAATAGATTCCTATAAGTATATTGTGCCTTTTGGTTATCAATTTGTCTTTGTAGTATAAACATAATATCCTGGAAGTGTTATTACGAAACACTTGCTAATTGATTGAAAACTAATTTTAATTATTTCAGTACGTGAAGTTTTATTTTATGATTTGCCTTTGTAACAGAATTTGTGTTCTGCTGTTATCATAAAAGTGTTGTTGCATAGGCATTTAAAATTCTTTTTACTTGAATTAGGAAAGAGTAACATATATATTTTTATATGCATATATATAATCATAATTTTCCATTTTCTCCATTATGTTGTTACTTTTTTTATTGAAACCTGTTACTGTTTTAAGTATCTTTAATGATAAGTATATAATATTATGTAGTTATTTAGTTTATGGCCTTTATATTTTACAATTCAGTTACAGCATTTCTTACATGATAATTATTTATGTTAA
Source organism: Zanna intricata (assembly GCA_010016005.3). Classification (NCBI taxonomy): domain Eukaryota; kingdom Metazoa; phylum Arthropoda; class Insecta; order Hemiptera; family Fulgoridae; genus Zanna; species Zanna intricata. Next base: position 23,310 of record JAAAKQ030500698.1, on the reverse strand, counting down.
ACATAATTCTATCTTTTTTAATTTGTCATGATATGAATATATATTTATTATTTCTTACTTTGTGTTGCGTAGGATGCAATTCACAGATTTTTTATCTTTGTTACACATACACTTTTGTATTTTTTTTTAAATTTTTGTTTCAGAGTATCATAAGGCAATTTCACAAAGACAACAGTTAGATGGTCAGCTAAATGAAAATATTGCAGTAAAACAGGTACTAGAATTATAAATATTGTAAATAAATTTATTTTGTTTGTTAATATTGATAATTTTTTGGATTGTTTGTTTTGTATGGGTTGCTACATAAAAATGTTTTCTATTATAATGTGAAAATAGAAATTATAAACTAGTTGTAGTTCTAAGTTGGATTGTAAATGGCAGTTGAAAACTAATATCCAATAAGTTTCCCTAATTACTTGCAAATCTACATAACTATTATTTTTATTTTAATAAATTATTTTATGATGCATTAACTGTTATTGTGCAGTGACATGCACAACGAATGTGCATATCACATACAATGAATGTCATGTTTCAACGAATGTCATGGAATCCGAGTAATTTAGTTTTGTTGAAACTGTTAAGATATTGCGTTAACCAATGTGGCCAAATCATTGAAAATAAATAGTCAAATTGCGAATTAACTATTCTTAAAATTTTATTCAATGACTTTATTTTGTTGCTTGTAGTAACTGAACTCATTATTTTGTGGGTTAATATTAATATGTAATTTATTTGATATATTAAGTTATTTTTTTATAAACTCTTGAACCTAGAAAAACTTAAAGGATATAAAATGTAAATATGGTTGCTTACCAGTAAAGTACAAATTACATTTTAGTTCAAAGTGTAATTACAAATATATTCCTAAAGTACAAATTTGTTTACATCATACTGCTATGAAAATGGAATTTGATAAAAAAAACAACTATATATTTACTAACTAATTGACAAAAAATATATTATTGTTTAACTTTACATTAAACTTGTTGCATGTGTTAAAAAATAGTTATCTCTACATGCCCATTAAATGAAAATAAAGATTAAATTTCTTTATTTATTTTATTAAAGTGGCTTGACATTGTGCAATTGACAGTAAAACAAAATTGTGATTTTATAGATGTAATCCCAAAATTAGTATTTACAGTTGGACAATTTTATGCCTGTTCTTTTATTTTTAATAATTGAAATTATTTAAAATTTCAATAATTAAAAATAAATCATAATGAAATTAGATTTTTTAGATTTAGATTTTTTTTTTTTCTAAATCTTAGATGTAGGAGAGCAATTAAAGCAATAATTTGAAATAAGCTTCAGATTACCTTTCTTAAAAGTAGATTACTTTTAAATAGAAAAAACAAAAATTAGTGCTTTTTTCACTCCGTTGGTGAAGTTTGTGAAGTGTGTTGAACACAAGAAACCTCATTTGCTAACTTTTAATATACTCGCTATAAAATAGCTACATTCTCTTATATTTAAACTTAAGAACAAAACTTCTTTTGTTGATTATTTCAGAAAAATAATTGTTTTGTAGATAAAAATTTATAACACTTTGTTTAGATACGTGGTATTTATTAAGTCTAAAGATTGTGCTGTTTTACTGAAAAATGAATTGTCTCAATATTTAAAGAACAAGAGCTTTTTTTAATTCCCGGCTTGAGCATTGATTGATTTAGTATTTAGTTTTAATATTTTTAATTTTTGTTTAGATAATGAGTGTTTTATTAAAATATCAATAATTTTATCAGGAACTTGATTTAATGAAAGCTGATGCTGAAGTCTTTAAGCTGATAGGGCCAGTTTTAATAAAACAAGAATTAGAAGAAGCCAAACAGAATGTAGCTAAGAGAATAGATTATATCAACGGAGAATTGTAAGTATAATCTAATTTTAACGAGACAAAAAATATTTTTTGTTTCAATATAATGTATTTTCAATTACATTTTCAATGTGATGTAATTTTTCAAATTTATGTTTCTATTTTTTTTTTGTTTTTATGTTAAATAATTATTTGTTAGTAAACATTTGAAAATATTAAAAACTACACATTGCTTTAAATATTTCTTTTGAATCTTAGGTTATTCTAATAAATATTTGAGCAATAAAATAATATATTTTTAAGACACTATGCATGATTTTTTATTTTATCAGCAATTTTTCTGTTTATTATAGTCATTAGTTTTGTATTTGTTTATGGTATGTTTTATACTTACAATGTTTTTTAAATAAAAATTATGGGCATTTTTTTTATTTCTATCAATAACTTTGTTAACTCTATTATTTTAGAAATAATAATAACCTTATTTTCTTCAATAATCTTAAAGGTAGTGATAATAACTTTGTTAGAAATGAATTAATAATTAAGTGAATAATAATAATAATAAAAAGAAATATAATAATAATAATATTTGTTTGGGAAAGTCTTCTTTCTTTCTTTTTTTTTCTGTTTAGCCTCTGGAACTACCGTAAGATATTACTTCAGAGGATGAATGAGAATGATATGTATGATTGTGAATGAAGTGTAGTCTTGTACAATTTCAGGCCGACCACTCCTGAGAAGTATGGTTAATTGAAACCCAACCACTAAAGAACACCAGTATCCACGATCTAGTATTCAAATCTATATAAAAATGACTACCTTGGGAAAGTCTTACTGAATGTTTCATTCATAACTGTAGTTTTCTGAAACTTCAAGAATTATTTATTAATGTAATGCACTGATTTTCTCTTTTTTTCATTTTCCTTACAAATGAATAGACAATTAAAAATGATTGTTAATAAGTTATGAGGAAGACTTTTATTATAGTTTACTTCTGCAGAGGCAGTTTGATAAATGTTTGCCAGATATCTATTATTCAAAGAATTTCCATACAAAAATTCAAGAAAATTGGTTTACAACATTTTAGTTATGAAAAATAGTTCTTTATTTTGTATTATAAGGGGCTTTAGTTTTCTCTTAATAATAGTATCTTATTTTTCTGTAATTTTATTAAGATTTATATTTCTTTCAATCAGGTTCTTTTTATGAAGGCAGAATTTTTACATAAAAATAAAATTAAAATATGTTAAATAATTAATCTTAAAAAATAAAACTGGCAAAAATTATACTAAAAAGTTAACAATAATACTTGTTCAATTCTTTAAATTTTGACTTAAGTTTTTTTTAACCACTGGGATCACTGTTAGATACTGCTTCAGAGGATGAAATGAATTGATTTGAATGAATGAATGATTTGTAACATGTGAAAATGCCATGCCTGACCGGGATTTGATCCCGGGACCTCCGGATGAAGGGCCGAGATACTACCACTTGCCCCACAGAGGCTGGCTGACTTCTTAGGTTTACACTAATTTAAAAGTTAGTAAGATGGTGTTGGTAATGGTTTGTTTTTAATTTGGTTATTAATGTAAGAATTAATGTAATGGTGATTGATGTAAGAATTAGAAATTTAAAGAATTGAAAAAAAGTATTATTTTTTAATTTTTTCGTTAATTTTTTGAAGACTTTTATTACCATTATGTTCTATTTAAAGTTTATTTTGTTAATGAAAGAAAACAATCTATCATATCTTCGTGTTTTGCAGTATTGGAATATTCATCCAAAATAATTTAAAAATAAAATTTATAGAACTGTTTAAACAATTTCAAATAATTTATAAAAGTAAAATAATCATGTTGCAGAAAACGAGTTGAAGATTTAATATCATCGCTGGATTCCAAGCAAGATACTCATAGGGAGAAACTTGCAAAACTCCAACAGCAGTTTCAACAACAAGCAAAAATTGCTATGAAAGCTTAGAAATAAAGTTATAAATTATTGTGCACTGAAACACTTTTGTGTTACACGTTTTTGTTTTATTTTAATGGCTCATAAAACGTGTGATAAGTATTAAAAGAAAGAAGCTATGGAATCAGCTACATTAAATTTTACTAATGATTTATTTTCTTTAATAAATTTTTTTCTAGTTTTCTGCATTTGTATATGTTATTAATAATTTTATTTTTACAAGCTTACTTTTATGAATATACTTTTAAACGATTTTTTTTTTTCCAGTAAACTAATGAAACATAACCAGTCATTAAAAATGTACACCTTTATATGAAATTTCTTATGTTTATTTGTTAATATAGATAGTTAATTGATAGAACTATTGTTCTGTTGATAATAATGTATTTCAAGTTACAACAATTTATTTATAAGAGTCAGAGTTGTTTTGAAGCTTTTTTTTAGTTTTATTATTAATGTGTATTTTTTTACAACTATAAAATACAAGATACTAATTTATTAACTATGTTTTGTATTAAAATCTTTATAATTACTAAATCCTTATAAATTTGAAAACCTCCTATAAATTTATGTATAATTATGAAATATTTCATTTTCAAATATATCCATCCGTTCATTAATTAATGACCTGAATTGTCAAGTGAAATGTGGCTATTTCCTGCTGGATTGACATTTTTTTGTTATTTCAGGTAAATGTTGTGTTGTAGTTTGAATGAGAAAGATGTTACAGCAGTATCTAGTGTAGCTGAAACTTTACAATACCAGCTGTACAGAGTAACTAACATTTATACTGGTGTAAATTGTTATCATATTGCCAAATACAGGAAAACAGTTTTTCACTATTTTTCTGTGTTGTATTTGAATTTTTTTATATTAAAATATAATTAATTTAGTACAAGATAATGGAATATTTTGATTTTAATCTTTTGGGGATAATGAATCCCTGAATGTACCTGACTTGTTCTTTGTTGCTCAGTCTCTAATACTGGTATTGTTTTTTTGCTTTGCTTTTAATCCACATTGTTTAAATTTGTATATGTTATGTCTTTCTTTGACAAGTTGTAGCAGAAGGTATTCATAATGGAATCTGAGTATCCATTAATATTTTTGGTTGATATTGTTATACATAATGTAAATCTGTACCAATTTTCAGGATCTGGCTTGAAGTTTTCAAATTAAGACAATGGTATAAATAAAAAATGAGAGAGAATGAAAAAAAATTGATGAGAATATAAAATTAAGCATTGCAATATTTTTGTTTCTTTTTTGCTTCTTAATTATCTTTAAATATCTATGGGCATTAGCTCTGATGGCTTTCAAATTTTTATATGTTGTTGAGTTTATATAATTTTTCATATGTAGTGATAACTTAAACAAAGATTATAATAAATTTTAGTCCAATAATGAATAAATAACATCTCCGTAATGTAATATTAATAACAGCAGTAATGGAATGTACTTTTTAGATTTTATAAAAGACAGAAAGATAATACCACTGAAATATGCAATATTTAATTGGATATGTGATTCTGTAAGAAAGTTTTAAAAAATTATACTAGTTATGTCATTATTTTTTTTAAAGCTTTATTATCTGTACTCAGAGAATGGTACAATTCTATTACTGATTGTAAAAAATAGTCTGTTATTATAAATGGCATTTCAAAGAAGTCATTAAAATTAATTATATATTGCCATTAAAACTAGGAAAAATAAAACCAAACATTCACGTAAGATAATGCAGTTATATTTGTAGAAATCAGCAATATAGGTAGGAAGCTTTGATATAATAATTTCTTCTCATCAATACATTTAATATCATTGCTAATAAGCAGGCATTACAATTGTTGAAATGATGAAATTTTGGCTCCTCTTTTTTTTTGCGAATGCAAGAATCGCTTCCTTCATTTATAGAAGTTTGCCTTTTTTTCTGGTTACCTGTGTAAGATCAGAGTCACAGTAAAAATTTGCAGGTTTGTAGTAACGTGAGTGAATAATATGAATTTAGAATTCATATTGGCAAAGTTTCTTGAATTAGGTCAGAGTCTTATATAATGTGACTTAATGCCTCTCTTCTTTTGAGTCAGAATATAACAGTGTGCCTATTTATGGAATGATAATTGTATGGAAATATTCTGCAATCCAGGGGATCTTAAAACCAGACATAGAAATACAGTGAACTATATAACCGTATAAGTAAACAATAAAATAAGTAAATTATATAAAGAAGCTCAAAATGACACATTTTTAGTGCCCTTTCTGAATTAATGTAAGATAATATATGATTAAGTTAATGAAAAGGTAAAATAGTAAAAAATTAAAGCATTTAGATTCATAAAATAATCTCCTGGTAATATCTTAACCATCAGCATCAATACTAAAAATGTTACAACAAAATATTAAATTAGGTGAATTATCATTATAGTATTATTATTATTAAGCAATAAAAAAAAAAGAAGGATCTCTAATGCTTCTGTGAAACCAAAATAATTTCAGACAAATATTTTGGATAGTATTTTACCCATCCACAGAGTTTTAAATTTCACAGGTGAGACTGAGGTTGATAATATACTACCCGAACCAACATCATCAGAAAAGAGTGAAGATGGATAAATTACACTGGTCAACAAAGTTTTTGTCACAAAGCAACTAAATTGACATTCTAAAGGTACTTTTTTTTGCTGATTTCAAAAATGTTCTCAGAATTTTTTATGATCCTCTGTTTTGTTGTTATTCCCTATTTATTACATGTTATTCTCTCTTTATCTGTTTAGCCTCCGGAGTTACTGTAAGGTATTATTAGTTCAGAGGATGAATGAGGATGATGTATATGAATGTGAATGAAGTGTAGTCTTGTACAATCTCAGGTTGACTGCTCCTTAGAATATTACATATTATGATATACATAATATTGTTGATGATTTTTAGTACAACAGAATTGTTATTTGTAATAGTTATTTGTAGAGATTAGTCTTACCTGAGTGCAATAATTATGTTTGTACAGCAATGACTCATGCTGACTGATGATTCAGAAATGTGTTACAAGTATGGCTAATTATAAGAATAGCCAGTTTTAAGTAGTGTGCATTCTTATTTCGGTTAGTAATCATATTTCAGTTATAAGCATTCAGATGTCTCTAAATTTGTTTTCATTTGTTAATTTACAAGTAATTTTTGTGTTTAAAATATCAAGTGGCACAATGCCTAGAAACTGTGTAAATAAACCTGACTTTTTGTTACATTAGTGGTGAGTTTTAACAAAAAAAATCAACCGCGCATATTTACTCCATATATTAAAAAGTTTTACCAACTTTATTTTGGACATAAAGTTGGTGACTTAGATAAGAGGCTGGGCTCATTATTGTTGCGTTACTTGTGTCACTCTTCTTTCAAAATGCGTTAAAGGATCTCTATGTAAGAAATTCGATGTGCCAATGATCTGGAGGGAACCAAGAGTTCATTGCACAGACTGTTAATTTTGTTTTGACAAATGTTTGTAGTATCAGTTCTAAAGCAAAACATACCATAAAATTCCCCAATTTACCATCTGCTATCAGACCTGTTCCTCACAGTAATGAACTGCCAGTGCTGAAACCTCCTGAAAGTATAATACTAAGTGATGATGACAGATGTGATGATGATTTAAGTAGTAATCTTCATTTCAAGCTTCAATTTCTAAACCTCACCTCACTCAGGACGATCTTAATGACCTTGTTCAAGGTTTGAATCTTTCTAAAAGTCAAGCTCAACTTTGGGCTCCAGATTAAAAGGTTGGAATCTCCACTGTCACAAAACAAAAGGAACTGCATTTAGAAATAGACAAAATGAATGTGAAAACTGTTTTTCTGCTGAAAATGAAGTTTTTTTCTGTAATAATATTGTTTCTTTTGGAAGCCCTTGGTCATGAACACAAAATATAGGAATGGTGTTTATTTATACTTATTGTAGATGGCTTACTATATATGGCATTTATTTATACTATTTTTACTTCAAAAAATAGCATGAAAGCTATACTCCACATTGGAAACAAATTTCCATCTATACCACTTGCCCACGCTGCCAAAATGAAAGAAACCTATGAAACCATGGAACTATTACTGAACAAAATAAACTATAAACAATTTAAATAATATATCTGTGATGATTTAAAAGTTATTGTATTTCTCTACTGACACTACACCTTGGTTACATGAAGTATTGCTTCTTCTGTGTGAATGGGACAGTAGAGATAAATGTAATCACTATGTGAAGAAGGAATGGCCAAAGAGAGAATGTTTTAATCCTGGAGAAAAGAATGTTGAAACTAACCATTGATTAATCCAAAAAAGTGTACTTGCCTCCACTTTACATAAAACTTGGTTTTATGAAGAAATTTGTCAAAGCTATGGATTGAAATGGGTCAGGATTTGCTTATTTAAAAAATAAGTTCCCCAGAATCAGTTAAGTTAATATTAAAGAAGGAATATTCATAAGACCATATATATGGGAACTGATAAAAGATAATAACTTTGATAATCAATTGAATGAGGCTGAGAAATCTGCTTGAACTTCATTCAAGATTGTTTGCAAAAACCTTTTAGGAAATTATAAGAAAGAAAATTACAAAGAATAGTAGATGATCATCTTTTAACACCATACAGACTCATGGGGTGCAATATGTCGCTGAAAATCCATTTTTTGCATTCCCACCTGGATTTCTTTCCAGAAAATCTTGGAGCAGTGAGCGATGAACATGGGGGGCAGTTCCATCATGACATTTCAATTATAGAAAAACGATATCAGGGAAACTTGAGGTCCAAACATGCTTGCAAGATTATTGTTGGACACTTAAAAGAGATAGTCCTGAAATAGAATACAACAAAAAAGGAAAATATGGCAAGAAAACTGAACTTCCATCTTCTAGGTAAGCATTTATTTTATTGTATTGTGTAAAAAAACTAAAAAAATTTTAATCATTTGTCACTAAAATACCTTACGTGATAGAGAACAAACCAGTTACATTTTTAAATTCAGCTTAAAAATACTAATAATAAGTAGACATATTTTGTGACCAGTGTTATTAATTAAATAATTTTTGTTATTTGTTAGAAAAATAACATTTTTTGTATTTCATTGTGGATCATTACCCTTAATTTTGCCTATTTTATGTTGAATGGTTATATAGCCAGTTTCTATTGTATCATAGAATGAAGGTGTCACTTGTAAAGCTGAATATTATCTGCATTTTGGTGTGCTTACAATACTGATGTGCAACTGTGTGGTTCTGTGAAGAAAGATGTGAAATGGGTAATGTTACTTTTCAATTTTTCCCAATAAGCCAGCCTGGTATAGATTGGTAAGGATCGCTTTGTCAGATTTTTTGGAATGATTATAATGCTACTGTCAGACTGGCTATACAACTGTTAATTTATACATTGACAAATAAATTTTGTGTTAATAAATTTATCAGCAGTTTTAATTGAATTACGTCATTCTTTTAGATTTAATTATTGATGTTAGATAATGGGTTAATCTTTCTTTAGCTATCATATTATTCATAGACATATATAAGTTACATAAGTTTTTTGAATAAAAGAACTTTTCATTAATTTTAATTAATATCTGAATTTACAAATTAATTTTATGTGTGACTTAAATTATTTTGTGGTAGTAGCTGTAACAAAGTCAAATTTAATATTTGTTTCCTCTAAATTCGTTGAGTTAAATTCTGTAAAGTTAATCTGATATTAAGTCTACATGAATGTTTTTTCTTGTTTCTTAATTGTTCACCGTTTCTTTGTTTTATAAAGATTTTTTGTTGTTCAAACAAAATTATTTTATTTAAACATTTATTAAAAAAAGTTATTCTGTCATAAAAAAATCTACCAAGCCTGATAGATAATTCATCATAATTATTTCGCAAAAGTTGGCTTTAAAATTTAATAAAATCTGTCTTTTTCCGTTTAATTTGTACACATTCATTTGCTAGCAGCTCCTATTTATTTATGGGTGTAATACAGCAATAGTATAGTAGGGTAAAAATAATTTATGCTATGTGACTATACATTTTTACCTTAAAATGGTTGTGTGTTTGTATTACAATTTTATCATTATGTATTAATAATAAATAATAGCATGTTCATTAATCACAAAAATATTTTTTACAAAATGAAATATAATAAAACAAAAAAAAAAACCACAATTTGTTGTGTTTACCTGTAAGATACCCCTAAGGTCATTTGCCAGGTTGGCTTAGTTTTAAAAATTGTATACCTTTTATTAAGTAATATAAATAAAATTAATAATTAGATTCTTCAGTTGGATTTTTTCTGAACCTTAAAGCATTCGTTATATCTTATTGTTTCAATTGCTCCCATTTAAAAGTTCTATGATTTCCTGCTTCTCTAATATTCTACACCCAAGATACAGTTATGAATATTTTTTAATATCAAACCAATGAAATGATCTGTACTTTCTATCTCCTTTGAGTTTTACAGTAAGCATAATTGGGAGCTTCCTTCCTCACTGGACAACCATTTACAGGGAACATAGCGCTCTTTGTCTTGCATATTTTAAATATGAAAGTAGTTTGTATTATAAAATGATAAAATTTCTTGACTACTTTTCAAACACGTAATCTTCATATTCCATGAAGAATATCTAATTCACAATAAATTGTATGATACTTAGACTCATTACACATTTCATCAAGGAAGTAATCATTTCATCCTTAATTTTTCTAAAATTAGTTTTAGTTTCTCCTGCCAATGCCCTTCGCTATTTAGTTTTAAGAAATCAAAATCGCATATATACTTTTCTCTCAAACCTGCCCAGTACTTTGCCCAGGATTTTTTACTTTTAATTACCAGCTCAGTTAGTTTCTTTAGTAATCTATTGTTGGGTAAGAATAAAGATTTTATATGTTTGAAATTTAATGTTAATATGTAAAAAAACAAAAATATGTACTTGGATTTGGAGAACACAGAGGCAATGAATATATATATATATATTTTAAAAGAAACACTGAAATGTTTCTATTTCATCACTTTACCAGTATCTATATATTTGGCCACCATATAGGGCATGTATCTGTTGAGTTTACAAGCTGCTTCTTCAAAAACGCCCACCTTTTTATGGTAGAGATTGGAACATTATCTTTAATCATAAAGTTTCCACATTCTCGTCCTAAAGATAATTTTGTTATAAAAGTGACCCCTAAATATTTGTAACTATTGACTATCAATCTCAATCTCTCCCCAAACTTACAGCTGTCTAGTGACCTTGCCAACACCTCAATGAAACACCATAATTTTTTACTGTAAAAAATTTACTGCCAAGTTTTATTTTTCAGAAGGCCTGCATGCTTACTTGTGTTACATGAACCGTTCGCACATGACCACCATTTGATCTGCAGTGCTCTCTTCCCCGAAATTCTACAGAAGTTTCAAATTCCATTCCATGGAGGTTTCAGCATCCACACACATACACATGTGCCTTAAAACACCAATCTCCAGTTAAGGAACTGGGTCAGCTAGCTCCCCATGTTTTCTGCACAGTCATCTCTGGATATCCAGGATCTGTTCATAGGTTTATCTATCTTTCGTCGACTGATCCCATCTTCTCTGCCACCTTCTTACAAGTCGTGCCTCCGCATTCCCCTTACCCACTCCCCTGTGAACCACCTCCCTCTTCCAAATGAGGAGATGGGAACACAGGTCCTGTCACTATACTGGCGGAATTGGCTGAGATGCTTCTGTACCCAAAGGGAGACAGCTCTGTGCACCTGGCTAAGAATTGGATGCACTCTCCAGCACGACTGAGTAGACATTAGCTCCATACATTAATTTTGAGAACAGCACCTGAGACAAGACTCTCTGGTTCAATGAAAGGGGTCCTTTTATGCAGATCATTATCTGACCAATGGCACACCCGTTTTCTGGGCTCTGACTGACACTTCTCCTATCACAACCCACAACCCAAGGTATTTCTCTGGAGAGTAGATTACTGTGGTAGCAACCGTAAATGAAATCTGGTTCAGTTTACGCCTACCCGACTATGACCACTTTGGTCTTCTCCAACTAGAGCTGAAGTCTTATCTCCTGCAGGCGGCACTGCTGTCAGCATCGGAGACTCATTGTCTTGATGACTAATGTTATATTTGGGTACACAGCAAGAAGGCTTTTTCCCGTCTTGCAATCTCTGAAACCAAGTTGTAGACCTTTCGGCTTCTGTCTGAATTTATTTGGAGGACCTTGATTTTATTTTTTGTCATTCTTTACTATCAGTTAGTTCTATTACTGATACTGTCGCAGGCTGTGCACTCTTTTTGCTTCTTTGCACTCAAACTGTTTGTGGCTGGGCTTGCCACAGTTGGAACAAAGCGTGAATTGTTAAGGCCCTTAAACTTAGAAGCATGTTGGCCAGTATCTAAAGCACTTCCTCCCGGCGATGTGGCAGAGCTGACCCACCTGATTTGGGTGGGTCAGCTGCTACATTACTTGCCTGCCCGTAACATAGATCTTAGAAGGAGTATCTACAGGCTACGTTCGCCTTTTGTGTAGTGGAAAAGTCTGCCTGAGGGACAAAACTAACACTGAGGTTTTTCCCCTAAGGGGCACGTGAGACTCCCTATTGCACAACTCAGGACGTGGTTATCTTAGTCCTTAATATGGACGAAAGAACTACCGGCCTTCTCTCTGAAGGTCATATCAATTCCCGCAACCTTTTCCTTTATGTTCTACCGTAGCGATTCGGCAGTGTTTGCCTGCGCTTTTATCTGGATCTGTAATTCGTCACTTCTGCCTTTACTTATAGACAGGTTGTCTTTCATCCTGCTTTACTGACCTCAAGAGGTTGGCGAAGGACTTCCCACTAGTTTTGATAATCACAGTCTTATTGACATTTTGCACGGTGGGCACTCTGGATTTACTGTGCTCAGCCCCTCAACAAAAACTGCGAACATCTTGGCAGGTATCACATGATACGACAAACTCAAAGCCCAATCTTGTTGGGTGGGACTCTGATACTCATGGCCATATCAGATATCGCCATGATTTTGAGGAACTTCATCTCCAGCTCCCTGATGGCCACCCTGGAATCTATAAAGACCACAAAGGTCTGTTGGAGTGTAACCTCCATTGCATTGCCTGTGATGAACCCAGAGGTGGGTCTGCCCACAAGGACCTGACCCAGCTTCACCCAACTCTCCTCAATGAATGGTCAAAGACAGGGGATCTTTGTAAAAGCCTTCTGCATGTAAGAATCATTTATGCCTGTAGGTTATATTTGGTTTGGTTAAGTTGATATTGTATGATTGTGGATACCGGTGTTCTTTGGTGGTTGGGTTTCAATTAACCATACTTCTCAGTAGTGGTCGATCTGAGATTGTACAAGACTATACTTCATTCACATTCATACACATCATCCTCTGAAGTAATACCTTATGATAATTCTGGAGGCTAAACAGATAAAGAGAGAAGTTGAATTGTATAAAGTTCAGTTCACAACACATAATTGTTAATCTAACCTTAACCTTGACCTAAATCTAACTAAACACAACCGAATTTCACTTAAATCACGTTATTCTGTAAATAATGTATTTTACATTTGTTCATTGTTGAATTACAACATTTTTTATGAGGGTAGTGTAATATACGAAAGACGTAACTTGGATGAAAGGTATTTCCTATGAAAAATTTCAATTGTAACAAATAACTTAAGTCCTAAATAAGGTATATATCAAATTTTATCAAAATCAGAGGTGAGTCTCTAATTGTAAACAATTTACTTTTCTATTTATTAAAAATCTTTGTTTGTTCAGATTTGCGACATAAAAGTTATTTAGATTACTGGATAAATGAAATAAAAAATGAAAAACAGTGTTTTATATTATACAATATATTTATGTAATTTTTTTTTACAACTTATATTTAATTAAATTATATATCATCAACAATCTTAAAATATAATAATATAACTTTGAACATCAGCGAGACATACTGTTAATTAATAGAAAAATAAGTCTCTTAAAATATTATAAAAATTGTAATATATTTTATATTATCATAAAATATATGGTATTAAAATTGATAAAAAATGTTTATTTAATACTTATATATGTTAATATATTATTTTATCATTTTATAAATTACTTTATATTATAAAAACTTTAAAATTAAAATCAGTTTAAAAGAATTTTATTTTTATTGATAATACTTTATAGTTTTTAGATATGTCTAAATATTTTAATTGTAATAACTCATAAAACAAAATCTTTACATTCTTAATATTTAAAAATACTATATACATTTTAGCGATAATTTACAGCAGTAAATTTCTTTTTTTATTAAATTTATCTGGTTATACCCTCCCTCAAATTGAATATATATTTTTTATATGTATAATATATTCAAAGAATATTTTGATTATAAATGCTGGACTAACACTTTACATTATTTATATTTGTATGTATAAAATAGCCTATATTATAAAGAAGGCACAGCTTGTCTTTTAAGGCATTTATTCATTGAGGCATACTGTACGAACAATAGCTTCAGTAACGCTGTATGGATCACAGTTAGATGCTGGTCTTCTATCTTCAAGATAACCTTTTTTGTCCTCTGCTACACCACGTGGAATACGAATACTTGCACCTCTGTTTGCAACACCTAAAAACAAATAAAATTTTTTTTTTACTTATCTATTAATAATTAATGATTCTTTTTTTTTTTTATTCATTTATTACTCATTGGTATATTGTAGTTTTTTATGAGTTGTGAAAACCTTTTGTAGTAGTATTGATTTTCTGTGGTAAATAATATGATATAAATAAGAAATGATTACAGCCTAGGTAACAATGTTTTTTTTTTGAGTAATAGATTATGAAAAATTGAGTTCAACTAAGATGACAACTTGTCATTATAAATATGTTATATTGTTTTTATGTCATTTGTCCCAATAAAAATATACCTTCTATCTCAGTGGCTGCATGTTGAAATATTTTGAAACAGGTACTGCATTGGATGTTATATTGTTTATTTATTTATATCTTTTTTACAACGAAAGCTATTCTTATGCAATCTGCTTTTTATTATACTACCTGGGAACAGCAACTGATAAGTTCTATTTGTTTTGTTGTCAGTGGTTTCATTTGTAATTTTGAGGTTGTTATCATTGTGTTACAAAAAATATGTTTATTTTTAATCTTAAAAAGTTTTATATGATAAAAAACAAATATAAATTTCAATATAAAATAACTGTGTTACTTTATCTAATAGACCAAATATTTTTTTCACTGGCATAACCATAAAAAAAAAAATAGTTAAGTAATAATCAACAAACAATTAAAAAAAAAATTATTAAATTTTAATTAAAAATAAATAATCTTTGAACAGAATTTTGTGATAATTGTTGGAACTAAGAGAACAGTAAAATGGAGCGACATGTGTGCCTAGATTAACTAAAAAGTTTTTTCATGTACACTGGATTGAAGAAAAAGGAAAAGGATGTTTTCCCTCAAAACATTAAAAATTAATTGCAACATAGTGGTAATAACTTTTACGAGAATTTATAAATATTCAGATAATGAATACTAAAAGAAGTAACTTTAGGATTTTGTGTGTTCAGTGTTAAAACAAAAACCTATGTTACTAATTTAATTCTTAGGTTTTTAAGTTCTTCATCTATAATTTAGTATGCTTTAAAATATAAAACAACAATTTTTAATTCGTTTCAGTAAACATAAGCAGACAGTAATAGTTGTATTTTTGGTTGAACTCTTCACCAGAATTTAGTTTTTTTAATAGTACTTTTTTTTCTTGATTGTCCAGTTTTATTTCTTCAATTCTTACCGTTTTCATGAATACTTTCCCATATCTGTCTTAAATTCTCTAACTTTCCTAAAAATTTTTGTTTACATTTATGTAAATCAATATTGATTCGAATAATTTATGTCCTGAAACACGAAATTGTACCTAAAATCAACAGCTGGTAGAATCTTGGCTGCTGACTCTTAAAAAATGTGAAATCAAATTTATTATAAATTGGAATGCAAGTTATTGCTTTGTTAATAACTTATATGTGTAATTATGTAAATTTAGCTGATTATAAAATAATTGTCTAGTTATATGTTCAAGGCCTCAATGATAGATGTAAAATTATCATTACTATGACAAGATAAATTTTTTTTCTTTGAAAATAATTATACATTAGATTTCCATTAGCAATGTTGACAAGTCAATTTTTCCTTTGTATTTACTTCATTAATATCTAAATTGGTTTAAATACATTTATTTAAATTTTAAACATAATTATTACACTGATAAAAGAAAATAATATCATTAATAACAAATGATACATTTAGTTATTTAATTTGTGCTTAGAGCTTTTTATATGAAAAAAATAGTGCTTAACTTAAGCAGAAATAACAATATATATTGTTTTATTTTCAAATGTTTTAAAGTATTCATATGAAAAATCAACTTATTTTATAATTTAATTGATTTAAGTTTTTTTTGTAATAATATTATTACTTTAGTATTTATGATTAAATTTCAATACAATTAAGCAATTAATTCATTAATTAACTTACCAGCTGAGAAGTCGTGAATGGAGGAAGTTTCATGTTTTCCAGTGAGTCTTCTTTCATTGTCCTTCCCTCCTTTTGGATCATAGGCCTTAATGTGACGAAGGTGTTGTTTTGACAATTTATCTATTGCCTTTTCAATTTCACTGTAATGAAATGAAGAGAAAAAATTGTTACTGGTTATCAGACATTACTGTCAGTAAAGAGGAAAATAATAATTAGAAGTGATATAAATTGAGAAAAAAGTAGAATAATGATATTTCATATAAGGCTTTTTATTATATAGGGGTGTTTCAGGACGTATTCCCCCAACTTCAGATACTGATTCAAGAGACCAAAAAGTTCATATAAACATAAGTCCGTTCTATTTTGCTTTATTTTCCTTCTGGGTGGATTTTGTGATTTTTAACAAAAAAAAAATTATTTCTCAGGAACGGTTAAACCTACTTTAATTAAATTTGGCAAAACTAAGACTATTGCCCTATTCTACAAAATAGAAAATTTTGAAAACATCACCTTCAAAAACTTCAAAATGGCAGCCATCTTAATTTTTTAATCTTCAATATCTTTATAATTATTTGGTTGATAAAATTTTTACTCATTTCAAAATTTATTAAGCATTTTATTTTGAATAAAATGACACCTTATTTGAAAAGATCAGTTGACAAACAATAGTTATTGCTAACAGTTAACACTTTTTTTTTTCTGTTTAGCCTTCAGAAACCTAAGGTATTACTTCAGAGGGTGATATTTATGAATGTAAATGAAGTGTAGTCTTGTACAGTCTCAGGTTGATCATTCCTGAGATGTGTGGTTAATTGAAAACCAACCACCAAAGAACACCGGTATTCATGATCTTGTATTCAAATCTGTATAAAAGTAACTGCCTTTACTACGATTTGAATCTTAGAACTGTCGACTTCAAAATCGCTGATTTTCAATGATGAGTTCAGCTCTAGACCACCCCAGTGAATTAAATTAAGATAATTAATATGGCAGTACGCTTGCACACTGTAATAAAAGCTAAAAATTTTTCACCTGTTTTTTTCCTTCACTAAATGTATTAAAAATTATTAATAAATAATAATACTAGATTAATAGAAATTATTATATATAATAATACACATAAGATATACAAATGAGGTGTGGCTAGAAAATAACAGCGATTTTTGCTGTAACATTTATTTTTCCTTAACAACTTTCACATTATCCCCTTCAATATACTCCCCTCTATGATACCTTCACTGCTCTGTTCGAATTTTCCCTTGTTCAAAACACTGTTTCAGGTATTTTCAGAAATCATGTTCATAGTCTCTGTCGCTTTTTTTTTCATGAAAAAAAGAAAAGAATTTTTTTCACAGCTTCAACCATCTGAAACCTAGTTCCTTTCAATGCTTTCTTTGCTTTCGAGTACATAGAAAAGTCACAAGGGGCTAGGTCTGGTGAGTAGGGTGGATATTCGAGCACAGGGATCCTGTGCTTAACCAAAAACAACTTAAAAATCTGTTCAGTTTGGGCTAGAGCATTGTTCTGATGAAGAATCCATGATTTGTTCTTCTACAACTGAGGTCGCTTTCTACTTATTTGTTCATGGAGAGTAGTTAGAACCTCAAAATAATATTCCTTATTCATCGTTTGACCTTTAGGACGGATGAGATCGGCTATGTTTTCAATATTTTCATCTATTGTTGAAGCGGAAGGACGCCCTGGACACGGATATCTTCAATTTCTTCTCATCTTTGAACCGTTTATTCCACTCAAAAACCCATGCACATGACATATACTCATCACCATACAGTTGTCGTAAGAGAAAATAAGTCTGTTGCAGACTTGCCAGGTGTTACAAAAAATTTCATATTAATACGTTGCTCTACTAAAACACCTACTGTTTTTCCGACAAGTGGCAGGTACACGATCTGACACTAGGAAGGCTGTGGCTAGCATAGCAGCCTGCGGTTTTCACACCGACTGGAATGTAAAGGGAGGATGTCAGGTGACTCGACCTCATCAGGGCTGTTTGTCTTACAAAAAATCAGTCCCATTATTTTCTAGCCACACCTCGTGTGTGTGTGTGTGTATATATATATATATACACACACACACATTAGCAATATCCTGTCGGCTTTGCCTGCAAAATACATAACCAGAACTATAAATATAAATTACCATCACAATGTTACCAAATCTTATAGATTGATTTAACAGTAGTGGCATAATATGGCTGAAATATAAAAAGTAATTTTTTTTTTCTTATTTCTTAAAATATTAAAATTCAAAATACCCAAAGTTTGTTTTAAATATTTATCTGAAGAGTAATTGCAAGCCCAAATTGAGTGAATATCTCATTTAGTCAGAAATGAATAAAATTTTCAATACTATTTAAAATTTTTTTAAATCTTTTTCACCTTTTCAAGGTTGAATTTCAAAAATTCTAGATATTGGTGTTAGATATTCATTTGAAGATTACATACACCATTTCATTTGTTACTGAGAAATTAAAAAAAATGGTAAAATAATTCAGAATGTAGTAAAATTTCATTGTTACTCCATTTTAACCCTTTAAACTCAGAATTTCAAAAATCCTTAGTGTGCCCCTATACCATAAGAAGAATGTGTCTACAAATTTTCATAAATTTATCTTCAATAGTTTTTGTTGGACTTTGATTATCACTCAGTCAGGATATGTTGTTTTATATATATATTTGATGATACATTCATCACCAAATATGTGGGACATGTAACATGGATATATGGTGATGTATCTTTGTTTTGTATTTGCATTCCCAAATTACTGGAGTACATGTCAAGAAAATTGTATGAAAAATAAAAGACAATTACAAATTAAGGAGTATAATGCACTTAAACATTTAAAAGTAAATGTTAGATTAAGGATAATGGTTTTAGAAAAATCAATCCACTATATGTTATTGTAATACAATCTTCTCTTTGTTATGATCAAGGGTATTTGTCTATTTTTCTCTCTTAAAAGGTATTTTTAAAATTAAAAGAAAGTTAACATAACTAAGTGAGGAAGAATGTTTTATTTTATTGAATATCAGTTTAAGTAGAAAGTATTTTACATTATTATGAAATTGTTATGCTACTTTCTATTGTTATTTTCTGTCTTAACTAAGAACAGACATATTTTTAACTAGTATATATTTCCATCCTGCAAAATTTATGTTATAAATTTTTCGAAAATCTGATATAATAAAAAGTGTCATCATTTGTTTTTAGTTATTGGAGTTTTATAAATGATGATTAAAATTATCTTACTAAAAACATATTGTATAATATTCTAGTACTTACATAATTCCATTATCTTCACGCATAGCCTTTGTAGAGAAATTACAATGGGCTCCTGCACCATTCCAATCTCCTTGCATCGGTTTAGGGTCTAACGTAACGCAAATACCAAATTCTTCAGCTACTCTATGTAATAAATATCTAGCTACCCATAATTCATCTCCAACAGAAATTCCTTCACAGGGTCCAACCTGGAATTCCCACTGAAATAGCAGAAAAAAAAATTAATTTAATATCCTAAAAATATAAAATAATGATTTGATGTTAAAGATGAAATTTGCATGATTTAGTACTAATCAGGAGTGATTTACTTATATATATATGCATAACAAAAAAAAAAAAAAAAAAAAAAATTGCCTGGTAGAATCAAGGGAGATCATGGAAAAATCTTGATTAGAGTAGCATTAATATTAAATATTATTTGAACTAATGGTATTTTACTTCTTAGTGTTAACTGAATTTATTTTTCTTTCTTTAGTCTATGTCCCACTATGTGGCTTTCTTACTTTTTTTATAAGAAACTAATTTGTTAGTATTGAAAAAGTATGCTTGACCAGAATTAAAATTATCAACATTATTTACCTTCTGGATAAAAAGCAGAGATGTGTAAAAGGTATTAATTATTAACTTCAATAAAAAATAATATTAATATCATAATTGCTAATTTATAAAGAAAATTTAGCAGTTACAATGCCATATTATATGTATATAAATTGGATTAACTAAGGAATTCTTTAAGTTTATTATATGATTATTATCTTAAATTACAGTTCTGGGTTATATTTTAATTGACTTAAAAAAAAGGAATTGTCAGTTAAATGCATATCCAATTTTTTTTTGTTCAAATCATACTCTTTACTTAATTAGACCAATTTTGGTGATCCATTTTTGTTATTAGAGTCTCACTGACTGATGAAACAAAAAATTACATTATATTCATAAGTAATAAGATATTTTTCTACTTAGGATTGGATTTATTACTGTGATAATATATGAAACCTGTTATTCTGATTTTCCACATGTTTTTAAAAATCATTTAGGGTGAAAAATAAATCCTCCTAGGATTTTGCATTACTTTTTATTAAGAAGAGAAATCTGTTTGTTGTTTCTCTGCATTTCTTTTGATATTATTATCAAAAAAACTTGATTTTCAACTTTGTCTCTCATGCAAATGGTTTATGTTTATACAGGTAGCATTATTTGTTAGCATATTAATATTTTAAATAAGAATAAAACATACAAAAAAAAGTTAGGGTTTTAATGAAACCAGTTGTTTTACTTAAGAAAAACAAAATAATCATGTTAAAAACTAGATAATTTTTCCAATTCTTAAAATTTTTACTTTTAGAAGTTTGTACCAAAATGATTAGTTGTTTATAATTGTTTTTAATTTGGTGTTGAATTCTAAAAGTGGAAATTTAAAGAAAAATTGAAAGAAGTTTGTGATTTTTAATAAATTAAAATAATTGAACAAGATAAAATTTTATTGATTAATGTGGGGTGTTATTATAATACATTAAAAGAATGGTTAATTCTGAGTAAAGGGAAAAAAATGATTTCTAAATTATAAATTATAAAACAATGAGTATTTAAATGTATTTTTATGAGATATTTTGCATTATCTAACAGCTGTTAAGTTTTTTACTAAAATGTGATCTAATTTTACTTGTATGACAATGAGTATGTATGCTTTATCTATGTCAAACAATAACCACCCACATATGTCATAAACTTGAATCAGTACAATTAATGATTATATGAAAGTAATACTGGTCAATTTTTTTTTTTTTTTTTTACCTCCGGAAGTACTGTTAAGGTATATCTTCAGAGTATGAGATGAATGAACTGTAGCGTGTGTGAAAAATTCCATGCCTGACCGGGATTCGAACCCGAGAACTTATTTAATTTGAAAGAGAGATACGATCCTACAATTCTTCAATAAAGTGGACAGTTACACAATTGCTAAAATAATAGTTTTTATTAACATAAAATATTTATAATTATATAAATTGGAGGATAGTATCTCTCTTTCAAATTAAATAAGTTTAAATGAAGTGCAACAAAAATGCTATATGTAATTTAATAGGTGTACAAGGAAGTCATGTAGTGTCTACATCAGATTTTTTTTTCTTACTTATAGGTCATGTTATTTCCATCAATTAACAAGATCATTTATATCGCAGTGTTGGAACCATTCTATTTCAAAATTAGATTGTTGGAAAAAGAGGGTTAATGGAATAACAAATAAATAACTAAAATACTCGTCAATTGTATGCCCTATATATAGTTATCATGTATTATGAATAAAGAAAGAATAACATAATCAATAAATTAAGAATAACATAAAGAATGCATTTAAGTATTATAGCCTGCTGGCCTCTGTGGCACGAGTGGTAGCATCTGTGCCTTTCATCCAGAGGTGCTGGGTTCAAATCTTGGTCAGGCATGGCATTTTAACACGTGCTACAAATCACTCATCTCATCCTCTGAAGATATATTTAATGGTGGTTCAAGAGGTTGAAAAAAAATTGTAATAAAAAAAAAAGTATTATAACCTAATGTTTAAAGATGACCTGACATGAATTACAAGTTCATAAAAATGGTATAGTCAATCCTTAAAATAACAGTCATCTCTTACCAGGCTTACTAGCAATAAAATAATTTTTCATTACCTTTTTCAAGTCCTACAGTGTATATCATTATTCTTGCTACTATTAAGTAAATCTACTATTGCCACCTGTAACTCAGCTATTTTACAATCATCACAGCTATAATTGACTGAATAAATGTGAAGTAAATAATTAAGATCTGCCTTTCTGTTGAAAAACGTACTGTTCATACAATTTATTGCTGTTTTACTTACAATAAAATATTTTCTTAATCATTGAACAAAATCTGAAGTTTGTAAATGCAAGAGTTTAGATGACAATACCTAATATTGCACAACTATCCTCTAGTATATCATGTATCGTAATGGAAGGACACTTTGTGAAGTGATGAATGTTTTACTGCTGTCTTCTTCACCAAGCTATACAAAACTTTTGCAACAATCCATATCTATTGAACCACAGCTGAGTTAAAGGACTTTCATTCCTATAAATAAATTCTTTTACATGTATAAAAATGAATGTTTTTTTGTTTGTCCTGTATGCATTCCTATACAATTCAATTTTGGTAAGTGGTTGAAGGTTTCTGAATTAGTTGTGATATTTCAAACTTTTCAAGATATTGGAAAAAATTGTATTTATGATCCGATTTGGGTCATATTCAGAATATGTGTTGGTTACATGGAAAGAAATAAGTCTGCAAAAAATGGACCTGCTAGACATCAGTGAAATTGAGATGTTTGGAAAAATTGCATTTAAGGTCCGATTTGGCTCATATTAAGAATGTGTAGTAGTGAGGTTAAAAAAAATATTTTTGAACAAAATGGATCCACTGGGGTTGAGATATTTAGAAAAATTGTGTTTATGGATCAATTTGGCTCATATTCAGAATGTACGAGGGTGGTCTGAAAAGTTTCCGACCTAACAAAGATACAAGACATTTTTTTAGAAATTTTTTATTTATTTTTCAACATGGTCTCCTTGTACCTCTACACACTTCTCCCAGCGATGCTCCCATCTCTGTAACCCGTCCAAATAGTACTCGGCGTTTT
>JAAAKQ030500687.1:0-20475 GCA_010016005.3 Zanna intricata | reverse complement strand
TATATATGTAATAGATCTGAGATCTGATTTTAAGAAAAATTGTATATTAACAAATTTTATTTGTTAAACCCTTCAAAATTATCATGCTGGCTGCTAAACTGTACAGTAAATACTAGCTGCTACCTTTAAACCAAAAGAACCTTTTAATGGTTTTGATTGTAATTACAGATCCACTCGTAGATTTAGTTGAAGGGATTGGAGACTGCTTCTCCAATCCCTTCAACCCTTCAAGTGTTGTTAAGTTGTACTTAAAATTTTCAACTTTCAGTGACTCATCGACAATATAATATCTATTTCTGCTTTTGTTGATATAATTTAATCTTTTCCACTGCTTTTTATTTTACTTCATTTATTCTGTTTTATATTCTTTAGTTGTGGTCTCTGTTGTTCCAGTTTCTTTCATTGATATATTATTTCAGTTAATACTCTCCATAAAGTCTTTTTTTTGGCACCTCCGTGGTGCAAGTGTTAGAGAGTAAAATGGATTATTTATTTACTCTTTCTTCTAGTTTGAATTTGGTGATCATTGAAAGTAGATGTTTTAAGCCTGCATCTGTGTTTATAAGTACATAAATTACTTTATGTAGTTGTAAATATTTTTCCCCTTGCATTTTTATTTAAATATGATCTACTCTTTTGAGAGTTTAATATCTAGTTTGTTCTTCTCAGGGATCTCATGGTTTTATTACCCAACATAAATGGGCAAGTGGGATAAGAGCATTCATTAATCTGGAAAGTTGTGGAGCTGGTGGCAGAGAAATTCTTTTCCAGGCTGGTCCACAAAATCCTTGGTTAGTTGAGGTAAGTGTTGAATGATTGTTATTTGTATAATTATTTTTTTCTTGTTTCACTCAAGAATTTCAATTATTAGTTTTGATTACTGATTGAGATAATATATATATCTTCAAGTTTTAAGAGTGTTTTTAGTTTAGTGAATTCATTTTTAATGTACTTTTTAAAGGTAAATTTAGTTTTATTTTACTTGATATTTGTACTTTTTTATTTACCTTTTTTTATTATTAATCAACTATTGATGGAATTCTTAATTCATTTGTATTATTTTGCTAATATTTTAATTTGAGCATATTTGTTACATATTACACCTTCAGTTATTTGCTTGTTCTCTGATCTTTGATTACTCTCTCTACTGTTTTCTTTACCTGACTTCCTAATCCTAGATGTCTGTAATGTATCTTTGATTTCTACTTTCTGTGGTGGAGATCTGATTTAAATCATCTGTCTAGTTTTTGTTTTACAAAAATTGCTTTTATCATTGACAATTAAACTTCTTATTTTTAATCTTATTTTCCTTTAAATTTGTTATGTTCTATTTGATTTTATTTATATTTTTAATTCGCTATGTAAAATTGAGATATTAATTATTATAATTTGTAAAGTCAAGAAATGTGTGCTTTTCATTTCCCAAATATAACATCTTCTCTTCACTTGCAACAACATTTTTCTTCTCTTGAAAGTGTTGTTAAGTTGTACTTAAAATTTTCCACTTCCAGTGACTCATCGACAATATAATATCCATTTCTGCTGCTTTTTATTTTACTTCATTTATTCTGTTTTATATTCTTTAGTTGTGGCCTCTGTTGTTCCAGTTTCTTTCATTGATATAATATTTCAGTTAATACTCTCCATAAAGTCTTTTTTCCGGCACCTCTATGGTGTGAGTGGTAGTGTCTCGGCCTTTCATCTGGAGGTCCCGGGTTTGAATCCTGGTCAGGCTTGGCATTTTTTACACACGCTACAATTTGTTCTTCTCATCCTCTGAAGATATACTTAACTATGGTTCCAGAGGTTAAACACACAAAAAAAAAAGTTACTTTTTACTTTTACTTTTTTCCTGTTAGTATTATTTTTTTTGCAACTCTTATGTAATTTAAAAAAATAAATTTCTTCCATTAGTAAGACTTCACTAGTAAAAATTCACCACTTAAGACTAGATGGTATATTTACATTTGGTAGCAGGTGAGTTATTATTTGTTGTTAATCAATGAGAAGAAGTATTTAAACTTAAAAAAAAACTAAATTAAAAATGATTGTATTTCTAAATATATGAATTTGTACTTCCAAAAAATATATCTGAGCTATTGATTGTCGAGTACTATGTAAAAAATGCAACTGTGTAAGTAGTTAATCAGTAGTGATTGATCTAAATGCTACTTTGGATAGATTGTGTATACATCCTAGCAGAATATATATATAAAATAAACACCACCTATGATCACACCAAAATAGAATTGCAAATGAAGTTGTCAATTTATATAATAATAAACTTTTTGAATCTATGAGTTAATCAAAAGCTATAGAATACTACATCAGGATTTTGCATATAGCTTATTATGATAACTGCCAGTTTTTATATGTACAGATGACATTGTATATAATATTTTATAACTGATGATGAAACCAGCCCAAGGATTCAAAACGTTTTTCAAAAAATCTTAATTTAATAGCTGACTTTTGGTATGTTGACAGATGATTTTTTTATTTTAATTGGTAATTAATTATTAATTACAATATGCTAGAAAAAATGTTTATTATAATTAAATTCTCATATACCATTATATTATAAATGTGGAATTCAAGGTAAATATTTTTAAGTAAAAAGGAAATTGTTATGCTGATGATATTAAATATTACAAGTGTATTGAATGAAAAAAAAAAAAGATTATAAATAAAAAAAATTAAATTTTAAAAAGAATAATAAATTAAATTATTATTGTTAATGTTGAAAGTAAAAGGAAAAACAATAAAATTCTTGTTTGAAATTTAAAAAAAAAAAAGATTAATACAGGTGTATTAAAAAGAATAAGCTTCTGATGGTTGAGTGAATAGTCCTGCTCCTGGAGTTGTGGTAATATTATCGATGAGAATATATTTGTGAAATGGACTATCTGCATCAGTTAAAGTTTGTGAATAATTGTTCTGGTGGCCATTGGTTGAAATCAATCAGAAACAATGTTTGATTTGACTTATTTGCATAGTTGACTTGGCTTCTAAACATGTTTGATTTCTACAAAGACTGTACAAATAAAATATGTTATTTAAAACATATATGTTTTATGTTCAATCAAAGGGGTTTCCTATTCACTTCAAGATGGGTGCTAAATGAACAAGAATTCCCTTTGTAAAATCAGTGAAGGAGCTCCATGAAAATTTCATTAGATCTGAAAATGTAGTTTTTTATATTTAGAAAGTGGGTTGGTTTTATTTATGTAACGAGTTCAACAAACATGACATGCCTTTTTTATTGTGTAATTTAATCTTGTCATAATCCTCACTTTTTTATTTTATATGTATTTACTGTTTATTTGTTACTTTTTCACTGTTTCAGATTTATAAAAAAGCTGCTGAATATCCATTCGGTAATGTGCTGGCAGAGGACATTTTCCAGGGAGGACTTGTACCATCTGATACTGATTTTAGAATATTTAGAGATTATGGACATCTACCAGGTCATTATTCATTGATTATATATTCATTATTAATATCAAGAAAAAAAAAATCATTAAGATTTTTTTAACCAAATTGTTTAGGCAGTTGTCCCATTTGAACAGATGCAAACTAAGAAGTTAACGCATCAAACTTTTAGCTTATTTTCTTATCTTTTTCTATTAGAAGCTTGGAGTTTGACTAAAACATTATCATTGTAGTTCCGTTTATCAGCCATATTTATTATGTACATACTTATTCTTTAACTAGTTACGTAGAATTGTATCCGTAGATATGTAGGAGAAGTATTACCATTTTTTGCTATTCAAAATGACGTTTTCAAACTTATGTATTAAGATTAGATAATGTATCAAGATTAGGTAACTTATTTAATATGATATTAAGATACATTTAATAAACATTTTTATGATTATACATGGCCTATATTTGCAGTATATTGCAGAAATTTTATTTTTTATTGCACAGATTTCTCTTGTATTATTACTTCAAATGATCGTCATGGAATAAAATGTTTTTCTTCATTCATTTGATGAAATCATCTATGATATTTCAATAAATTATGTTATAATGATAATTATTCCCACTTCTAGATGATTTACTCCTTTAGCTTCTCAATGTTCCTAGATTTTGTTAAAGTAAAAATTTGCTTTCTTATGTCCCCAAGAATCTGCAGAAGAAATCTGCAGATTTTAAGTCTGTAATCTTACTGGCTATTAAATGTTTTCAAACCTTGAATTAACATACCTTTGCAGAAGTTCTTACACAGTGTTCCTTGAAACTCAAGATGATGCACTATTGAATTATACTGCTAAAACCATGTTCACTCTATTTCATAAAATCAAAAAATCTCAACAACAGAAGAACCTCTTTGTAATGTTTTTTTGTTGGTATCAGTTTGTTTTTTATTTTCTTCACAAAAGTTAACCCCAATAATTAAAAAAAAAGCCCATTGATTTGATTTAAAAGTTGAACTGTTTGATCACCTTATAAATGATGATGAACCTTATAAATGATTTCTTTATAAATATACTACAAAATTAATTGATGTATCTTTGGAGATTACATGATATGATTTTGTAAGGATGAAGCTTCACCTTGGAGTGCAATGTATAGTCTAAACTTTACCTCGGTAAATATTCAAATTAAGAGATATTACTTGGACATTATACTGTCCCTCTTACTTATTCCACTAACACTGAAATACTGTGCAACTAGGTCAAAATTAGTTGATCCTTTATTCTACTTATAACATTAAAGTTGTCCTATTTAATGATGGTGTTTTTGGTAGTCAAAATGATGTATATTAATTTGAGAATTTAATTTAAATTTTCTTTGAGTTTGATAGTGTATTTAATTCTAAAAACAATGCAAAGCAACTGTGATGTGATATAGCATTTACCAGTTTGGTATGAGAGCCTAGTCTGTGTTGTAATTAGGCAACACGAAACCTGTTCAATAGCTATTAAAAATAGCTGATAATTACTATGTATTACTTATAGGGAAATGCACAGCAACAGAAAAATTATAATAGAAATCCAGTTGTTATCCAATCACCGTAAAATTTTAAACACTGTCAACAACACTTTAATCCACTAGTTCCGTCCTAAAAATCCAATAAAAACACCAAAATAATCACAAAAAGCTGGAGCAAAGCAGAGCGTCTGAATACTGTGAGATCCACCTCTCAACTGTTTTTAATTAAGTTAACCTTAGATATCTTTTTCTATCTAGTCTGGGAACTTTTCTGATATCACCTTCTACACATGAATAAAGTTAGTTGTAGGTTTTGTTATAATTTAGTTAATGTGTATATAGTATTTATTGCAACAATCCCATTAATTTTTACATATCTGCAACTGTTTTTATGTATAAGATGTGATTGCATTTTTTTTTTTGAAAATTAGAGTTCTAATATAATTTGTTTTATTTTCAGGTTTAGATTTTGCTCACTGTGAGAATGGATATGTGTATCATACAAGATTAGATGATACTTATATGATAAAAGATGGTGTATATCAGCATACAGGAGACAATCTGTTATCTTTAGTTCGTCATTTTGCATCATATAAAATGTTAGCAAATCCAGATGAAAAAGATGGGAGAACTGTATACTTTGATTTGGGTGGATTATTCTTTATTACTTACTCTGAAACTACTGGTATTATTCTTAATTTGGTAGCAGTGTCACTATCAGTTTACACGGTTTTACAAAATATTTTTATATATACTGCAGGTATATTGATGCTTTATATTTATTTAACTATTGAGTTGGTGATGATGATAACGCTGTCTTGCAGAACACATCATTATCATCATTTCCTTCTGTACTGTAGTAATTCATAAAAGTATGTTATATTGCGACTTGCCCCCACAAATTGAACCCCCACAAACCACAGTAGATTGATGATAATACGAGCCATTGAAGTGCATGTTCCTTTAATTGGATTTTAATGATAAATCTTTGCAATATCGCAGGAGATTTGTATGTTTGTCATATTCATATTTACTTTTGCGGTATTTGCTAAGCTATAATTTTTTGTATGTATTTTGTGAATTACATTACTCCAGTGAGCTGAACTAACTTTGGCCTTTAAGTATATTTTTAATTGCCTCAAAAGTTCATTTTAATGAAGTAAAATTGAATATTAAACATGGTATTATTATTGCAAAATGAAACTTCAGTAATGCTGTATAATTAATTGATATTCAGCTTGCCATCAGGCTAATAATTGTTTTTTCAGTTCGTAAGTATATATGAAGCTGTTGAATTGACAGGTTATGTAATTAAATGAAATAACCTAAGGAATCATGTTCAAAATTTTTCTCTTAATTCTGATTAACATTGTGTAAAGAATAAAATATAATGAATTCTGAAATATTCTTGTTAATTGTATGATAAATGTGGATTTATAAATTCATTGATTAATTGTGTTTGTTTTTCTTAGGTATGCACAGGAAAGAAATTAGCAAACAGTTGATAATGTCTGTGTTGATACCTGGCCTGGGTCTGGTTTTGGCAATTGTATTTGTTGTCATTATTGCAGTAATTTTGGATTTTACTGGTTCTGTTCTTAGTTGGTATAGTAAACCTTACCTTGTGTTACCTATATTTTTTGCACCAACACTCGTTGCTTTCTTTCTACCACCGTTACTTCTTAATAAAATAAAGTCTGTTAGTATTCTGATTTAATTAATTAAACATTAATTCTGTTTATATAGTTACTTTTTATGAATTGATTTATTTTAATGGAAAAACTAATATAGGAGAGCTTCATTAAATTGAAGCTGAAGGGATTCACAAAACATGTAATTATTGATAATTTTTTAATTACTGATTTTTTTAATTGGGTCATATGAATTAAAACTGACTAAAATTAAGTAGCTTAATTAATTAATAATGTTTGTTATAGTAGTAATATAATTCTAATTGTAAATTTATCAGTTCCTTTATTAAGCCATGTACTATTAGGTTTCATAATGGAATTTCCCCAAATTTATAAAGGTGTAGTGAAAAGTTCCAGGCCTTAGACAGAGATGGCACTAGTATGCTTAATTTCTCCATGGTATCATATGATTTCTTTCTTCTTTACTATAAGAGTCTCAAGTTGCTACATCACTTAGAAACAATTTTTTGATTTTCATTTTTTAGAAAACAAAAAATTGAAATACAAATTCTTGAAGTAATTAAATACATTTTTCTTAAAGCTTAAGAGTTTAAGATTGATCAAACATGCACTAGCGATGAATCATGTAGTTTAGTCCTTTTGAACTGACTATGCCAAAAATGATAGAAAAGGGCATAAAATCGTTTTGCTGATCGTCAAGTGACAGTGAACAAGTTTGCCATGAAAGAATGAGTTAGAGTCTATAGGCATGAAACGGATCACTTGAGCAATATTTTGCACAAACATTTGGGTATGAACAAGTTATGTGCTTGATGAATCCATGTTTGCCTCACATCGACCAAAAACAGTGCCAAAAAACCAGCGATTGTCTCAAGCTCATTTGGCATAATCCAGAGGAATTTTTACTTTGATTTATGATGGTTGATGAACTTATTTGGTTCCCAGTGATTATCACTTGTTTCCTAACTGAAATAAATGGCTTGGAGGGAAGAAACTTTTGACCAGTAATGAATTTATTGCCGCTATAGATGGTTATTTTTAAGGAGTTGGATAAATCTATATACCAAACTGGCTTAAGTTCTCTTGTGGAATACTGGGCTAAGTATGTAGACCTGAATGGTGACTATGTTGAAAAATAAATCAGAATGTACCCAGAAAAATGTTGTTTTCTTATCTAGGTCTGGAACTTTTCACCCTATTCTCTTAAGTTCATGTTCTACCTAGACATTTAGCTGTATTCAATTAAAATTTTTAAATTTCTACCGAGGTTATATAAACAGGTTGCTATATAAATGCATAGCAACCTAGGCATAGAATGCCTCTATACCATAGACAATACCATAAGAAAAGGCCTTCACAAATAAAATGTGATATATATTTTTTTACCATATTAGGATGTTTTCACAGTCTCAGATAAATGTTTACCTAAAATAAATAAAAAAAATACAAGCTCTCAGAAAAGTTTTGTATTATATTTAAACAGAAAATGAACAGGACAAGGAGAAAGTTGGAAGTAATGGGTCATTCAGATTATTACTATTTTAATGAATAGAATTGTTCTTTATTAAAAAAAATTGAAGCTCCAAAGTAATATTTACATCTGACTGATTGCTAGGATTGCTGGTGATTCTTCAATATCTGTAAAGTCTAAAGGATTAGCAATGTGGAAAATAGAGAGTATGATTTAACCATTGATAATGATTGAAGATAATTTAATTAATTGATTATCCAGTAATCAATTTAATAGTCCAAATTAAAGACTGCTGACTATAGTGTCTCTCCATGTTGTTAATATTAATTAGTCACTTAAGATCATAGTAATCTATATCATTTTAAAAACAATGCCTAGAAAATCAAGAATGCAAATTATTGTTTGTGGAAACTGGTCTCTGCTGTAATAATATTGTCTAGTAACAGCAGCTATGCAACAAGACTGATTGATACTGGTATTTTTAATTATTTTATCAGACTATGTTATTTTTTATTTTTTTTAAGCTGAACTGATGTGTAGTTTATTCTTAAAAGTAAAATTTAATTGTCAGCATCTCTTGCAGTTAAGAAAATGTTTGATGTCATATATATATCATTCATAAAAAGTAAGCGTAGTATTAGTCTTTTTATTATAGTCTGTAATTTAATAGTTTTTTTTAAATTAATATTTAAGTATATTTAAAGTTTTAAATAACTGATGTTGAAATTTTAAAATTTATTGCAGTAGAACTTTGACTTGGATAATAAACCATTAACTGCTTTTAAAATATATAGAACTATGATTTACTTTTAGACAAATCTTATCAAAATATTGTTGCACTTCCAATAACAAACTTTATAACTTTGTTTCTGTTTTAGAGTAATTTATGCGATGGTGTCAGAGTTCAGTTATATTGCAATGGTGTTCAGCTATTATGGACATTAGGATTATTTATTGCAACTTTTACAGGATTAAGATCAGCATATATTTTATTCATTTGTGTTATATTTACAGCTTTAACAAATTTAATTTTATCAATGATGAATTTACAACATGATGGTATGTTTAAAGTCTATTTATTCATATTAATTACTGTAATCAATCATTAATCTTTTACTTTTTTTTGTTAATTAGTTTGTCAGTTTTATTATAAATTATTTGTAGTTCATCAATATTACATATCATAAACTATCTCCTCTGAGAAAACTGTATTCTGTGTTATAACACAGCACATTCTAATCCTAATCTATCCTGATGTAGAATCACATGTTTTAGTTCAAATCAAAGGCAGACTATGTAGATGTCAACTATCTGCATATCAGATAATTGATATAGGATTCGAAATAGGCGCGTGTACTGCATTGATTTCTATAATCTGATAATTGTCACTTTTAATATATACAGAACTCAGAAGTGTTCTCAGTCACTTATGTTGTGTTTTGTTTTTTATTTACTTCATCTGAATGCATCATGTTATAATAATTAGATATGGCAATCAGGTAGGAATAATTGTAGAGGTTTAGCAGTAAAGTTGTAAATTGTGCACAAATGACTGCAAAGTCAATCGGGAAATATAACAAATACTGACTGAACTTTATTTGATTCTGTTGTTTGACGAATGACATTCTCTTCTGTACTTGGCTAATAGACAAATTTACATTACAAGATAAGCTGTTCTTCCTATAGGATCAAATTTTATATCACCAGGTATTTTCAGGTTTGTCACTCACACAAGAGAGAATATCCATTTTATGCAGTTTAATAGGCATTAATATAGGGTTTTATTTTAACTTTTTCTGATTTTGTTTGTTGATAAAATACTGTATATTGTAATCCCGTAATAAATAATGTTATTGATTTCAATATAAATAATCCACTTACAAATAAAATTATCCATTTGGTGGATTGTTGCTGTTTACTGAACTGTCACCAGAAAAAGTACTAATTTATTATTATTATTATGTTTTTTTTATGACCACATATGATTACTTAAGTCAGTCTGTTATCCAACTCTCTTCAATAGGACTGTTTGGGTCTTGCGACCCTCCCAATACTTATTCATATGTTTTGATCTTTGTACCCTTTCTAGTACTGAAAATTTTTGTGTTGTGAATTTTTTTCTTGTGAGTGTGAAGCAAGTGTTTTTTTTCTTGATTTTCTTGTTTAATGTTATCTTTCCTATGCTGTCTTATGGTACAAGGCCAATTTCCTTCAGATCCTCTCTTTTTCTCTGATCTATCTGCATCCTGTCTTGGTATTTTTTGAGTCGAGATTGTACAAGCGGTTTTCAGAAGTCTTGAATCTTTCTTCTTCATGATATGTCCAAAGAATCCTAGATTTTTCTTACATATGATATCAGTGATGAGTTCCAACTTTTTGTACGCTACTTTGTTGGGCACAATCCATCACTGCCTGTCTTGCTGGTACTTTTTGTTGATGCAGGTTCTTCCAATTCTTCTTTCGATTTTCTGGTGTCCATCTGTCTTTGATTGTTTGTTCTGATTGAAGAGTGTTTCTGTTGCAACACTCTTCAAGTGTTCTATGACACTTGTGGTGTTATAGAACACCAGAAGTGGCTTCTGGTGTTCTATAACTGTGTTGTAGTGGCTTATTTTTTATTATAAATGTTCCAGGTTAATTTTTGAGACTTAGATAGCTTGTTTCTTCGTATTGGGATCAAGATTTTTTTAGTTTAGGTTGTTTATTATTATTATTTCTCCTATTATGAGGTATTTAAATTGGGTTACTATTTTGATTTTATTGCCGTTTATATTTACTTCTTTTAATCGTGCTGGTTTCTGGGGCATAATTTCTGACTTTTCAAATGACATTTTGAGGCCAGTTTTATTTTCAATGTTTTGACGTTGTAATATCTGTGATGTAGCTTCCTCAGTGTTGTTTGCTAGCAGTGCCAAGTTGTTAGTGAAAAGAAGACAGTTTTTTATTTTTCAGCTTACTTTTACTATTGGGGATATTTTTTGAACCATTTTCTCATTATCATTTCTAGAGCACAGTTGAATAATAGCGATGAGAGCCCATTGTCTTTGTGTAGTCCAGTTTTCACATGAAATGGTTCTGAGCTAGCCTCTGAATTTTACTTTCGACTTAGTGTTTGTGAGGGTCAGTTTTATCATATCACTAATTTGGGATGTAGTCTGAGGTATCTTAGAACTTTTAGTGGGATTCTCTGTGGATGCAATCATAAACTGTCTTGAAATCTATTATTGTTGTTATCATGTCACTGTCTTTTCCTTGTAACCCATTATTAGCTTCAGACTCGTGAACTGGTGTGGACCTCTTCTCCAGGATCTGAAACCTCCCTGGTATTCTCCTAGTTTTTTCCTGAGTTGTGAACTGATCCTGTTGAGGGCGATTCTTTTGTATGTTGTGTCTAGGAATGAGATTCCACTATAATTGCTAGGGTCTATTTTGTCACCTTTTTTGTGAAGTGGATGGATGAGGACTGCATCCAGTGTTCTGTCAGTTCTTCTTTAATCCAGATGTTGACAAGCTGTTGTTGAAGGGCAATCTTTGCAGATCTTCTTGCATATTTTTATATCTCTACAAAAGTCGATTTTCTCTTACTGCTTTGTAATTCTTCCTTTCACCAGTGCTTGGTAGACTTCTTTTATTGTGGAAGAGTTGATTTTTTCTGGTGGTGTTGTTATTGGGTTGTTGGTGTTTAAGTTTAGGAGTTGTTTGATTCTTCGCAATTAAGGCATTTGTTGAAATAAACTCCTGAATAGTTTGTTAATAAACATAGTATTTATTTTTAATTTAATTGTTCTAAAACAGACTATATTGCTAATTTTAACTTTATAATCTTTGTTCCAGTCTCAGGCTTAATGGTTGAAAGATATGTTAATGTTATAAAATATTAATTAATTTTTAAGAGGTATTAGTTATTAATATTTTCCCAATAACTAATGTATATCAATAAATTAGAAGTTAGTTGTTAACTCTATTTGAATTAGTTCTGCAATGTCATTGAAAACCTTTTCTTAATACTTGCAACTATTTACCAGACATGATTTAATGACAGAAAAATCTGGTGGGAGAAACCATATGGGCCTACTCAGTTATGTCTTTGGTTATTTATGTTTCACCCTTCCAAGTAATTAAAATTTCTGATTTAAGTCTTTGGATACACTAATTAGGATATACAATAAAACTTGGATCCTTATTTCAAGTCAATAACTGTTTTGTTTGCTTCAAATATATTTATATCCTTGCACCTGGTTGTAGACCAGCATGAAAAAATGTAATTTTAGCCTTTATGAAATAAATTTTTATAGAATGTACTTTTTTAATATTTTTAAATGTGGTTCATTGAATTCTTTCCCCAATTATATGCATTTCTTTGAACATTTGCATTTTCCAGAATACTGATTCAGTAAGTACTCTGAGAAAGGAACTGTGTATAGTTCTTAGAGAATATTCTGAATATTTTTCCTTGCATTTTAAAAGTGAGTAATTTTTTAAAAGTAATCTATAAAAGACAGTTCTATGCGTTGAGGTCGATTTCATGACTTAATACTTCATAATGTAATTTGGATTAATACTGCGTTATTTTTTGTAATTTTATTACATTTACATACTAAACTTTCTGATGATTAAATGCAATGATAGAATCATAAGTTAAATTTTCTATAACAGGAGGATATCTGAGAAAGTTATTCCTTATACTTAAAAGATCTTTAAAGTGTTTTTTTTATTTTATTGTTACCATTGTAAATTTTATGCTCTTTATTCTATTGGAGCTTTTTTTGAGTTATTTTATTTTTAATTATTTACTGGGAACTTTTATATCTTATTTAGCTCTGAGTGCTTACATTTTTATTGTTTATTTATTTTTCAGTAACTAAGTGGCTTATTGGATACTGTCTGAGTTCTGTCATTCCAGCACTGTACTTTGTCTACCTATATATTCTTGCAATGGGACTATTTATACCTATTGCTGGACGTTCTGGACCAAACATTAATCCAGAACTTTTGATTGGAGTTCTTGCTGCATTACTGTGTTCTCTTGTTTTTGCTTATGTTGTAAGTATATGAATTAAGATTTTGCATTTTTTTGCCAACTCAGGTATTCTTATGCTCAGAAAATTGTTATTCCTTAGTTTCAGATTTCCAGACAACTTTTTTCAGCATATGCTTTTGGAAATGTGTGTTTTCATGTTTTATAATTTTTATCACATTGCATTTTTAATGTAGCTCCATTTTCATTAATCTCTTACCTGTTTGAAGTTTGATTCTAAGTATATTATAGATATAAGTTCATTAATTACTAGTATAAATTTAAAAGTTTCTGAATAATTTTCAGATCACTAGTTATTATCATTATTTCACATTATTAGTTATTATCAATGTTTTTAAAGCATTGATTACCAAATAGAAAAAACTGTCCCTTTAATTTCATCGTAGAAGCTATTTTATATATTAAAACAAACAATATATTAATATCAGGTTTCCTACAAACTTTCTATTATGGCATCCACCATCATTTAAAACTTCAGAATGAAAAAGAATTAAACAAAAAGAGATTCTTGATTAAATTAGGTAACCAGTTATAAAAATTCATTTGGTTGTTTTGAAATAAATACCCACAGAGGGGAAACATACATAGGAAACTCACATAGGTACGTTTCTCACATAGGAAATCTTTCCTACGTGGGAAAAGTAAATAAATCCAAAAGATTAATTAATTAACCTTCATACAAAAGTTATAATAAAAAAATTATTATTCTTAAATAAACTTTAAATATCCATTATAGTACAATTAGCAAATTAAAAAAAAAAATTAAATGAAAAAAGGACAAAAAACATTTGCTTAAAAACCTATCAAATTCACAGAATTGAACAGTCAATTTATATATTGTAAATAAATAACAGAACCAAAATCTGTTTCTAGATACATTTTCCAGTATATCTACTTTGTTATAACTTATCTCAATTTATGAGTCTGCTGTGCATAATTAGGAGCTAAATTAATTAAAAGAAATTGTTACTAAATCCAATCAAATATTAATCAAATAAAGAAATAAAAATTAATGTAACCCACAATAACCAGCAAAATGCATCGTGACTTAACATAAAACCCAAAAAAAGAGAAAGAAAATTAAATTTTCATTACATTCAATGAGAGTGATATAAAAGAGATTTAGTGATATATAAGTTTTAAAAAATAATTAATTATTAATTTATTTTGATTGAAATAATTAAAAATTATTAATTATCATTTAAATTACAGGTTTTTCTAAAGAGATTTAAAAATTACCAGATCTTTTAAATTTCTATTAACAAAATATTCAACCTTAGAAAAAAATATTTGATGTTGAATAAAAGGGTTTCTAATCTGGTCTATTAAAAAATTTATTTGTAACAAAAAATTTAAAATTAATATAAATTTCACTCCAGTATAGATTTTTGAAATAAATCCTATCATACTAAAGGGTATTTATATGTGACTCTGTATGTGTTTGTGTGTCCATCCCCATTAGCTTAGCACTGGAATGTACCAATCCAGATTAATTAGTAATACCTTATGGCAATATCCACAAGGAAAATCCAGATTCATTAGTAATGCCTTGTGTTGTTCAGTTGTAGTTACATTATTGTTACATACATATTGCATATATATTGATATATATGTGAAATGTATATTATTAATATATATATATATATATATATTTTTTTTTTTAGTTGTTTTTCTTGTTTAAAATAATGAACTATAACCAAAAAGTAGGCACCAGAGTGTATTGACCACTAGCGGATAATCCCAATTCGTTAGTATTAATTTTTAGAGTTAAATTTCTAATTTATCTCTTTCCGTATATCAATTTTCATCATTAAAAAAAAAAATAGTTTTGCACAGTAGTTAATCAATTTTGGACACCTAATGATCTCATTTTGAGGCGCCGCCTACCAGGGCAACTCACTCGGAGGGCCTAGCTGCAGTGTGCCTACAGCATACCTCTGCAGCTAGTAATTAACTAAAATCTAAAAAAATATGAAATTGAACTTGATGTATAACTGCAAATGCTGGTACAACATTTGTTAGTCCTAAAAGTATACCTTAAATAATTTTAAAAAATTTCAGCACTGAAAATATTTGATAATTAATCATTAAGAATAAAATCTCTTACAAAAATTTACATACATTATAAACTTAAAGCCAGATTCTAAGTCAAAGATCAATTTTTTTTTAAATTTAAAAAAGTAAAGGACCAAAAAAATAAAGCAATACAAAATAATTTAATTATAAAAATAAGGCATTAACAATTTCAAGCTAAAGATGAAATTTATCCCAACATTCCAGCTTAAGATATTAAATTTAAAAAATTCAAACAAATTAAAATATAAATAAAAAGGACCAAAAAAAAAAAAGAAGTAATTTAATCATTAAAGAGGGATTAACACCCAAGCAAAAGATGAAATTAATTAATAAAAATAATAAGACAATACTAAATCTGTAAAGTTTTTTGAACAACTTTAAAATTATTCAAAAATGAAAAAAACAATCATCTTTCATTGGGGGATAAATTGAAAAATTACACCAAATATAAGGATTACATTCATATCAGTACTGACCCGTGTTTTTTTACACTTAACTTTCATAAGACTTGGTCTGTATACTCTTTTCAGTTTTTTCTTTCACATTATTATAAATAGGAAGGAATTTAAACAAAAATGGACTTTTATGATAAATATAATGTATAGTAAATGAATTTTCATTTGTTTATTATGACTGATGATGTAAAGCAATCATAAATAATAATTAACACATCATTCAGAATGTTTTCTCTGAAATTATAAATCTTCTTCTGTGTTAAACATTATAAGCTGATATTTGTATAAGTGAACATAAACTACATCTTAGCAGTTTTGACAGGCTGAAAAGTAACAGGATATTTGAATTGGATGGGATTGGACAGTGGTAATCTATATGTCATATATACCATAAATGTATGAGTAGGTACCTGGGCATGGAGGATGCTCCTCACGTGAGTAAGCCTTTTTTAACATTTTAAACAAGTGTTTTAATAATATAAAAATATTCTTTTAATTTAATAATCATAAATAATTGGCCATTTTAAATTTAGAATTTTATATTAATTTTATATTAGGTGATTTTATTTTGTAACATTTTCCACCTTTTATATCCCTTGGGTGTAGGTTTATGTAAAGCCTAATAAAAAAAGTTAACAAAAACACAGCAAATAGTTCCCTGTTGTAACAATTGTAACAATACTCATACTGATTGACACCTGTTATGACTGATAGATATCTTTCCTAATACTTTTGTTTGCTGTCCAAAATTATTTATTACTCATGGATTATATCATTTCATGATTAACTGTCCAAAGCATCACCGACTAATCTATTCATTTGCACTTCATTTTTGCTGGTACTTGTCATTAAAATTTACTTTTGTAATGATTAATTACGATGATAAGTAATTAAAGGCAGCTGTTTTTTGTCACATACCTTCTTTATTGTAAGTATTTCTTAATACAAATTTTTATGTTAATTAACATATTAAAAATTAGTCCACTGTTATCAGTTCATTATTTGCACAATAGTATAATTTTTTATAGTTTTCAAAATGAATATTGCAATTCATTAATCTCTGGCAAATTACACACTGAATCAATGTGTTTATGTGGACTTTTCACTTTTTATTGAAATACCATATACATCATCAAAGTGTGAAAGCATGAAGTTATCATAATTAGTGATTAATAAATTGCTACCTAAAATAAAAATAAAAATTATGTTTCAAGATACACATTAGTAAGTAATATTTTCAGTTTCCATCTACAATCCAAAATATATTGTATCTATGTTAGTAAATAAATGGTGCTCATGGTTTTAAAAGATTTGTTCTAATAATTGTTTGAACAATTAGTTGCTTGTTCAGATACTTGTTTGTGCCTAGCCTAATTATTTGTTCTACAAATAATTAGGCTACAAATTAGGAACAAATAATTAGGTGCTGTTCCAGATAAAAATAAAATTAAGAAAGATTGAGGAAAAGGAATCAGAAGTATTATATTTAAGGGACATTTTAGTTTAAATAATCCCTCCTTAGTACACAAATCTACTAATTGTGGTTTCTGGACCAAACATTAATCCATAACTTTTGGATTGGAGTTCTTGCTGCATTACTTTTTTCTCTTGTTTTTGGTTATGTTGTAAGTATAGGAATTAAACTTTTGCTTAACAGAGTTATTCATTCTCACAGCTGTTCCTATACAATAATTAATTATAAGCAATTAGTAAGTTTATAAATAAATATAAAATTATCTAATATAAAATCTGCTTTGATTATTTTCTTATAATCATGTTCAGTTGTCTTTACAACACATACTGCTTTATCAATAACATTGCTAATAATGTATATTTTTCATAAGAGTATTAAAAGTTATCTGATGAAAATAAAAAAATAAAATATTCTTGCCTATCATCAATAAATTCAACTAGTCTCTTTTATAATATTGAAGTCTTACTTTGAGGAAAATTGCTTGAACATTACCATGTAAAAATGAGGGATTAATATGTATTAAAATCTTCAACGGTTTTTTATATTGCAGGGTTATGTTAACTGTTCAAATTATCATTATACATTTTGTTTATATGGTGATAAGGATGTATTACGAAAAAATCTAATAGTGATA
Organism: Zanna intricata; assembly: GCA_010016005.3. Lineage (NCBI taxonomy): Eukaryota > Metazoa > Arthropoda > Insecta > Hemiptera > Fulgoridae > Zanna > Zanna intricata. The sequence continues at coordinate 2,737 of JAAAKQ030500687.1, read as the reverse complement.
TTATGGAAAAATGAAAATTGTTATGGATATTATGTATTTATTGTAAAATATTTTAATTAAATATTGTTTATCCAATTTTGTTGGCAGACACCAGTTATTCTTTTGGTCTGGAAACCCTGGAGGCTAATCTACGGACTTCTAGCTGTAAATGCTGTAACATTATTGCTGGTTATAATTACGCCGTTTGGTTTTCCATTTGCTGAGAATACACCACAGAGGCTGGTGGTATTAGTACGTAATTTTTCTTGACATTATTTAGAAGTGATTATTTATCAAAGTGCACTACTTATTGTTCTTATTTGAAATCATGATATAATCTTGTTTTTCTATTTTTTTAATTTAAATTATGTGGATATTAAATTTATGTAGCAATGCTTAAAAAAATACAGTGATAGTTGTACTGGTGTGTAAATAATTTGAAGGATGAGTGAGAATTTTATTATTTACTACAGAATTTTTATTTTATTTCATATGTACAGAGTTAAGAAAACATTATGTAAGCCTGTATTCATTAATCCTCTGAAGTGAGAAATTTATTTTTAGATTGATACTTTTTTGTGGGCAATTGGTAATGCTTTCTGCACTTTATTTTTTGCTGGTACTTGTCATTAAAATTTACTTTAATAATGTTTCAACAACAACCAATAATGTTTGCACAGCAACCAAGTAATCTCTCCATATTTTGTCTGTCGTAAAAGGTGTGCTTTAAAAAGACTCTTCTATGTTTTACAGAATTCTCAACAGACTTTTATTTTTGAGAGTTATTTTAAATTGCAGCTGTTTTTAAAGTGTCTAAAAGACTTAACTGTAACTTTTACTTGATCAGATGTTCCCAGTAAGTCAACAATTTCATGTGTAGTTGTTCATTTTAGAGAAATCAGTATGAGTAGATGAATAAAATGATCTGCCTGGCTAACAGTTTTAAAGACGAATCTTCAGAATGTGTCTGTGCATTCCTTGAATGATCTCACAAGTCAATAAGAAGTTTATTCAGCAGATTGGAATGTCATACAGAAGTCTGCAAAGCTACAAAGAAATTAAAATTGTCTTTATCATAGTCATGTTGAGCAGGAATTGCTAGAACCTGATTATGAAAACAAAATTAAACTAAATTAGATAAAGGCGAATAATTATTTAAATAATGCATTATTGTTAGGTTAAAAGAAGATTTAGATTTTTCCATAATTACTTCTATATATCAATCAACTTTATTGCATTTAATACCTTACAAGAAGATATTAAGATTGGTCCTAAGTCCTATTAAAACAGCTATTGGTCCTATTAAGACAGTAAAATAACTAATCTTCTGAGCGGCATACTCTTGTGATGGTTTAGTCATTGGTTGATCATCTTCACCAATTTCATTGTCCTTCATCTGTTATACCATGAAGAGACACTATTGGGTCACTACTGAGTGGTAGCTTCTCGGCTTTTCATCCAGAGGTCCCGGGTTTGAATCCCGGTTAGGCATGACATTTTTCACACACGCTACACTTCGTTCATCTCATCCTCTGAAGATATAACCTAACAGTGGTTCCGGAGGTGAAACAAAATAAAAACTATTGGGTCATTGGTTTGCTGCTATGATGACTTTTAAATAGCATGGCAATCTCTTGAGAAATGATTGTATGGCAAAAATAAGAAAAAGAGCTCATGCAAACATAGCCCAGAAAATGGTTCATTAGCAAGTTTTTTGGCTCGCAAAACATTTAGTCCTGCTTTCAGCTCCCTCTGTGAAATTAAACCATACTAAACTTCTTGGGATATAGATTGAGGTTTTAAGAAAAACTGGATAAAACATGAAAACATTTTGTTGGAAAACACACTGTTCTAGGTCTGGAATAAAATAATTTTGTTAATTTACTAAAAAAAACATTTGACAAGTTCAACTTGAATTACAAACAAAACACACATTTGTTATGTTGTTCAAATGTTGATGAAAATTGTTCTGTTTAAAATCATATCACTTTTCCAATCCAGTTTCTGTGTTTTGTTTCTAATTGAAGTTGAACTTCTCAAATTTGTGTTTAATTTTAATAGATGTTATTTACATCAGTTTTCTCAATATTAAATTCTCTAAGTAGAAATTTTTATTTGTTTATTGGTAAATAGATGGTATTTTTATCCCAAACCTATAAAGGTGTATTTTCCAAGAACACTTTTTCATGTTTTATTCTGTTTTTTTTTTAAACCTAAATTAGATAGAGGTCAGTAACTACTTTTATTCAATTTGTTAGATAAAAAAACCATATTTTCATGAAATTTTGTACAGACGTGTGTATGCAAGGCAAATTTTTTGATAAAATTTTGGGGTCAATATCTACATGGGGGGGATTTTTTTGGGTCAATTTTTTCTAAATTTTGCAAACAATCCTATTTTATAAAGCTATTATATTACTTGCATGCACACTTACCTTGCTGTTTTTAAAATAAATTTGTCCTAAAATTTCTTCTCCAAAAATTGAAAAAAGCTTTCTTTCTATTCATTTGATATTTCTTAACCAAATGGTTTTTAATTTCTTCCTAGGCATAGTAGTAGTGCATGTACATCTTTTATGATACTTAGAAAAAATTTCTATTTCCTTTTTATTTATTTAAAAGTTCCCAACAGGTTAACATTACGCCTTTTGTTTCTTGTTGATGTGAGCGAATGATTCGTATGTAACACAATATCAACTTCCCCACAATGTTCTGACAATCTTGTCATGGTCGCCAATTTGATGTGAGTGAATGATTT
>JAAAKQ030500676.1:10000-20475 GCA_010016005.3 Zanna intricata | reverse complement strand
TTCGCTAGCCGTAACTCGCTAACAAAACGTTTTCAGGCATATGTTTATTGGAAACGTTTTTCTTATTTTTAGATATAAAATCCGTTTCTGAGAGATTGCCGTGCAGTTTTGATACACTCTGTATATATTTGTGGTTTGCTCGATCTTCCATGGATTAAATATTTTTCAGAAATGTTTTGAATAATATTTTTCATATACAGAGCTATCAAGAAATATTTTTTTACAATAGACCCCGGAACTAAAATGCAGAAAGATTTTTGAAAATTTTTTTTTCTTATTTTATCCTTTATTTAAGGGGATTTTAGATTTACAGAAGACTTTATTTACAAACATTTCTTTAGATTAACCTACTTATGAATATTTTTAGAAATATTTACAAATTTTCTTAAAAATTTATTTCCTATCATTGAAAAATATATATACCGTGTTCTATTTCTTTAGCTCTGCCTTTTTTAAGTTTTTTTATTAAAATACATTTTTTATATTTTTTTCTGTACGCCAAAACCTATTAAAAGTAGAGTAGCTAAACTACTGAAAAATATAACAGAACCACCATGATTTGCAAAAAACACTCATATACATGGTTATCTGAGATTGTCAGCCTTCTGAGAATAGATACTACGATTCAGTGCACCATACAAAATGAGACTGAAAAAACACGCGAATTGGCTCACGGTCAACCTCCGGGATAACAGCGAGGACGTTAGACGCCTAAAGCGACTGCATACATTAGATCAATAAGAGTTCTCCGAGATTTGAGGGGACTCGGCTATTCTAGGGTACTGTACATCAACCCACCAGGTTGATCAAGTGGTGGTGAACTATTCATCACAAATCAGTTGATTTCGAAGTAGAGAGTTCTAAGGTTCTAATCCTAATAAAAACAGTTAATTGGATTGGGTTGGGTTTCAATTAACCACACATATCAAGAATAGTTGACCTGAGACTGTACAAAACTACACTTTTTACGCAATTTACATTCACATATATATCATTCTCATCTTCTGACGTAAAACCTTACGCGATTGTTCCGGAGGATAAACAAAAAAAGAAATAAAGGGTAGTGTACATCGTCAGAATTCTTCATTTCGTTTCTCCACTATTTTTGTTGATTTTTTTATTTGTTTCACTGTTTCTTTGCTTTGTTAGTTATTCTTTGTGTAATTGATAGACTAGTTTTTGGTGTTTTCTTTTCTTTTTATGTAGTGAACTTTATCAGTGTTTGACAGATCAAACACAGATAATTGGACAGATCTTTGTATGTATTTGTTTATGTCTATTATATATTTATATATTCTGTATAAGATATGTATACATACGTATGCATATACAGTTCTTTGAGGGATTAAACGGAAACTCCTTTCTGCATGTCTTTTTTTTTTACATTAAAATTTACTTATGATCCTGGTAAATTGGAATCGATTGTAAATTAAACGTTAAAGCAAAAATAAAATTCTGTTTGTTTAAAAATCTTAAATTAATATTATAGTTGCCAAAGTATCAATATTTTCATACAACATATAAATATATACGAGTATAATTTATGAAGTATACAACATTCAATTTATTGTAAATAATAATAATACATCCTGTCTGTGTGATAAACTTCTCCAGACAATACAACATTTGTTGCATACTGCCCACTGAAGGCCTAACAAGGAAACCTACTGGACATTTATAGAGTCAGTAATTCATTAGTTGGTGAACCTTAAGATATAAAACAACAGCAAATATAATCGATACAATACTTTTTTAAGAGTAATACAAAAAAAGTTTTTTTAGTTTTATTAGACCTCATTCACAACTGCAAAAATAAAATATAAATCTAATAACGAACAGTTAAAATGATTCTAAAAGGCTTTGAGCAGACTGCTCAGCGAGAAAAGGTAAAAAAGAAAAAATAATAAATGGAAAGAAGGTAAAAAATCTTTACAGTGTACATATAATAATCTGTAATTTAGATAAACCAACACATATTTAACGAGACGTGTTTTATGTACCTTTGCACCATCTTTTTTACAATGTTTACAATTTTATTGGTAGATATAGGGATTTAGCTTAATATGGTGTAATATTCTCAATTAAATTGATTGTTGCCCCTAGGTATTAAGCGGCTACTTCTTCAAATCTTTTGATATGTAGAACGTTATAAAACTATTTTGTACGGATATTGGGATATAATACATTAAAATAATGATTAATTTTACATTCATACTTATTAGAAAACTAAAAGCATAATAATATAAAAGGAATAAAATAACATCATCCATAAGAAGTGCTTTGAAGTGAAATAAGAAGTTCATATGAAGTGCTTTGTAAATGTTCGTAATACGTCTCATCCTTACCATTTGCTATTCATACCAAAGAATAAAAATTATTGCTTACAAAATTATAAATTTTAACCAATGTCAACTAGCAAAAAACAAACTAGTAACTAACAAAAAATTCTTTGATATCTATTTATCCAAGTAAATCCAGAAATATTATCCATTATTATTACCCAGAAACATTATCCAGAAATATTATCCATTATTATTTATTATTTAATCCAGAAATATTATTATTTTTTAATTGTTAATAAATGTCCCTAAGAAAATAAGACCTTAATCAGGCGAAATATCGAGATACTGTGGGTAAACCTTGCTCTACAGACTCATCCCCATGACCTTTAAGATGAAAAGTTAATGGCATCAATGCCCCAAATACAGAAATAATTTGACCAAGTGTGGTCAAAATCGGTCGTGTAGTTCTAGAGATAAATAGCTGGCCTCTGTGGCGCGAGTGGTAGCGTCTCAGCCTTTCATCCGGAGGTCCCGGGTACGAGTCCCGGTCAGGCATGGCATTTTTCACATACACTACAATTCATTCATCTCATCCTCTGAAGGTATACCTTAATGGTTGTTCTGGAGGTTAAACAAAGATGATAAAAGTTTAAACAATTTTTTTAAAAAATCAGTAATTATAATTATTTCTGCTTCTTCATCTCCAAAATCACCTCTCAAGAAAATATTTTTATTCGTCTACGATTACTATGTAAAACAGAAAATTTTTTGGGGTAGTGGTGGTGAATTATGATGTAATTTTAAATGGTATTAGAGAAGTTTAAATGAACTAAAAAAAAATTTCCAAAATCTAAATTTTGACCGGATCCCCCGCCCACAATCTCACTAACAAGTTTTTTTTTTTTTTTAGCACTCTCACCACTATTATGTTTAGGAAGAGTAAAAATAAAACTTCGGTTAAAAAATATGCAACAAATAAAAATATAGCGTTTTCCGATTTTGGTGGAAGGGGGAGAATTTGGTGGTAATTTTTTTTTTAATGTTAAAATAAGCAGGCCCGAATGTACTGAACTTAATTTAAAATGCGGTTATGTTTGCAAAATTTTAACAAAATTTACCCCAAAACTTATCTACACCCCCCCTGGTGATATTGATAAATACATTTGCCAACAAATTGTCCCATATATAAGTACACGAATATCTTTATACAAAATTTTTGTCTCTATACAAAATGTCATCAAAACAGTTTCATCCAGCCAAACATTATTCAGTTTCAAACACGCCAAAACACGTACAAATAAGAACATACAGACATTATCCCATTTTTGTTTGTTGTTTTTTGGGGTCTGTGGTTTATGAAACGTCGAGAAATGAAAAATAAAACCCATTAATTATTGTTCACTATTACCATATTTCCTTCTTGCAGCTTAGTTTTAGAGTATCATTTCTCAACTGGGGGTCGTAGTGATATCAAAAGAGAGAGGGTCACGAAATTACCATGAAATTTTACAGGTAAAAAAATAATGAAATCATTTTCATAAGGAAAAAGAATTTATTATAAAAATTTTACTTACATTTATAAGTACGAAGTAAAATAAAATAAATTAATGTGGTGGTTGCGTTTGTTTTTTAATTAAAATTTCCTCATATGTGGATCTACATCAGAAACACAAAACTAACTTTTTTCCTAGTGATAAAAGACGCTAAGGTTCAAATTCTAGTAAAGGCAGTTGCTTTTATACGGAATTGAATACAAGATCCGGGATACCGGTGTTTTTCACCCCTCTTAGAAATGGTCGATCTGAGACTGTACAAAAGTACACTTCATTTACATTCATACATATCAAGCAGTAGTATCTGAAGTAATAACTTATGATGGTTCCGGAGGCTAAACAGAAAAAGAATGAAAGAAAGATTTCTATGTTTAATTTTTAGCGCAATCATATAAGAAAATCCCTTTTCATAGAGATAAGAATTGGCAAAAGAGAATAATATTTTCAATGCGTCTGAAACTAATCTCCATATTCACTTCGACGAGCAAGCCAAAACGTATCTAAATCTTCAGGTGTGAGTTATAGTTGTAACACTCTATAGGGAGACATTTCAATGGGCTGGTCGTGAATTTCAACTGGAAACTTACCAGCTACAACAACGTTTCCATTGAATGGATTCAGTAGCCATCTCTTCGAGAAATCATCTTTATCTTCCGAAAAGTACTCCGCCTATCGATATTTAAGCTTACAGAAATGCATCTTCATGCTATCCAAACCGTGGTAAATATTAGTTTCTTCATCTAAATTTTTCTCAATTTAATTTTAATCGGAAGCGAGTAGATACTTATCGACATTTTTTCTTTGAAGGCGAATAATCAAGATATTAACCTTCTTAATTAAAGTATGAACTTTGTGTGTCATTAATAAAATATTTCTATCAAGTCCTTGTAAATTCAGATTCAAATCATTTAAACGTAAAAATACATCAGCTAAGTAAGCCAACAGCAAGATATACTCATTATTCTCTAAATAATATTAAAAAAGACGGTTTTTTATCCTGGAAAAATATATTAATCAATCTCGCAATTCCAATAACCGGGTTAACACTATCCCTTGCGATAGCCATTTTACTTCTGTATGAAAAGGAAAACATTTTTTTTTCGTCAAATTCATTGCATAGTTTGGAAAACAGCCTATTTTGTAAGGATCCAATTTTAATATAATTGATCATTTTCTATCAGAATAGTCAAACTAAAATTAATATACTTAAAATAATTAAATATTTTTCTGGATCTTTTTTGGAATTCTACCCTTCAAAAAAAAAAAAAACTTAATTTATTAACCAATCGGCCAAAAATTGACGTATTTGTTATATGCAATTAGAATTAGGTGGGAATATGTATGTTTCAAAATAGCAGGAAATATTGATATTAAAAATAATCAGGTTGGAGAAATAACCCTCTTTTTTTTTTTTTGGTGTGGTTGAACTGAGATTGTACAAGACTACAATTCATTCACATACATACATATCATCCTCATTCATCCTCTGAAGTAATACCTTAACGGTAGTTCCGAAGGCTAAACAGATAAAAAAAGAGAGGAGAAATAACCCAATAACCCGATAACACAAAAACGTGCTCTTTTATACCGGTCATTTTGAAAATTCTCCATATTAACATATTTTACATAATATGAATATAAACATTATTGCTGATAATTATACATATAAATTATAAATATAATAAACCAAATTTAATGAACGCTCGCTTCGATCGCTAACTCGACTAATTGATAATAATAATAATAATGTTTTGATTATTTAAATAACAAATGATTTCAATAATTACTGAATTTATTCTTTAAATATTCAAAACATTACAGTTAATAAGTAAGTTAGCGACCGAAGCGCACGTAAGTTAAGCTTGGTTAGATAATACTAGAAAGAAAAAAAAAAAAAGGATGTGAATGTGTGTGTGTGAGAGGTTATGGATAAGATGTATTATCTTGATGTTTTTGGTATTTTTTTTTTACTTTGTTGCAGGTCCCCGTTTGGAGAAGACCTGGTAGAGAGCTTCCGAGTCCTGTCGGAACATTCCCTCCGAGACTGAGTTATGCTTAATTGTGGGTCCGGTCTCGGGAGGGAGGAGTTCTTCGAAGAGGGTGGTTTTGTCGGTAGGGGGCAGGTCATAATACTATGCCTAATAACATCTTGGTAGAGCCTGTTAGCCTAGTAGCTAACCCGGGACAAATAGCGGCCCGGGTCCGAGTCCGACACTTCGTGCATAAATGGCATTCCTTCATCTTCGGACACACACAGAAAAAAAAAAAAAAAAATAATAATACTTATAAAATATGTAAATGGACATTCCCCCCGAGACTGAGTTATGCTTAATTGTGGGTCCGGTCTCGGGAGGGAGGGGTTCTTCGAAGAGGGAGGTTTAGTCGGTAGGGGGCAGGTCATACTATGCCTAATAACATCTTGGTAGAACCTGTTAGCCTGGTAGCTAACCCGGGACAAATAGCGGCCCGGGTCCGAGTCCTACACTTCGTGCATAAATGGCATTCCTTCATCTTCGGACACACACAGAAAAAAAAAAAATAATAATAATACTTATAAAATATGTAAATGGTTATAAGAATGGTAATATAAATGATTATATCTGGTTATTGGATTATTTAGAAACATGCATATTCCCACTTAATTCTTATTGGATAATAAAAATACATCAATTTTTGGCAGATTGGTTAAAAAATGAAGAGTATTTTTTTGAGGGGGGAATGGCGAAAAAAATCCATTTTTTTTTTTTTAAACTTATGAAGATATTCATTCCATAAAACAAAATATTTTTATTTTATTTTAAACAAATTGTTGGAAAGATCTTTGAAGTAACCCTTTATTGGATATATATGGCAATGATAGCATACTAAGGCACTTTTGCGTATATTGTCATGCCTAAGTTATACGAATGTAGATCTATATTTATTTTGATAGAAGTGAACAATTTTATTTTATTTAGTTGTTTTTTTTTTTTTTAAGTAAAAAGTATTTTCATAAAAGATGCATATTTATTAATATTATGTTATTGATAACATGATTCGATCTTTATATTCAATTACAAAAAATAATCTGATAGTCCATTTTTATCGACTGAAAATTGGTTCTAGTATTATTTTTTATGGACACAGTATAAAATATTATATTTCACACCAAAATATACATAACAATATAGATACTTTTTTACGATGCTAATGTTAGCGTTTTGTTAAGAGGCTGTAGAGAAAAGAATTACGGTTTGATTTTTCCCAGATAATGTCATTTGTTAAGTCCATAGAATTTTAAATTAAACTAAACATCTATAAGTTCTATAAGTTTAACATTATTCCCAACTGATATACTACCATTATCATTAAGGGGATAGAATTATCCTATTCATACAATTAGAAATATTATGTCTACCTTAGGAGAAAATACTGTAGTTCCATCAATCTCTTAAATTAGTTTTAAAAGAATATACATATTTTTTAAATGCTAATATGGTGGTATTTTTTAGACTTTTTATAAAATCATATACTTCGAAAATAGATACAATTTTTTCTTTCCCAACTAGAAAGGGCTATAGTTCTAGATGAGAAATCAGTCCAATTAGGGCATATGCGGTTTTCACCAATCTTGACATCTTAGAATCAAAAAAAGTCGGATGGAAAATTTCCTGATGTTAATCTTCGTGTGTACGAGTGTAAGGTGTTTCCCAGCAAATCACCTTATATCTCCAGAATTACTGGAATTATTTTGACCAAACTTGATCAGATTACGTCTATATATGGGGCTTTGAGTCATTAAATGTTCAAATTAAAAGATCTAAAATATGAGGTTAAAACAAGGTAACCTTCAGTTTCTTCAGATTTCGCCTAATTAAGGACATATTTCTCTTTGCCGCAGCATTTGTCAATGATTAAAAAAAAACGAAATATTTTCCAAAAAAAATTTTTGCAAAATCGCAGCCCTACCCAAAAAAAATGCAGTTGTAGTCATCTGCTATGTTGTGATGTTATAGGTGAGCGGTAGAATTAAATAAATGAATAATATTTAAAGTGTAATAAACAGCTCGGGTTGGCTGGGTCTCAAACTCGATCCCCCCTTCTACTCGGTATCTGGTTTGTTAAGATTCGCGGTTTCACCAGTCTGCTGAAAGACAAGGGAGAAAATATAGTTAAAAGAAGAGACAGACTTATAGACCACATATTAAGGCATCCTGGAATAATCGCTTTAATATTGGAGGGAGTAGACGGGTAAAATTGTGCAGGCAGGTAACGTTTGGAATAAGTAAAACAAATTGTTACGGATGTAGGATGTAGGAGGTATACTGAAACGAAACGACTGGTACTAGATAGGGATTCTTGGAGAGCTGCATCAAACCAGTCAAATAACTGAGACAAAAAAAAGTTATGATTCAACCAACTGTAAGATGGTTTGATAATCTCAATTATTAAATGTGAGAAATTAAATATCATTTTTATGAGAATCACAAAAAGAAAGATTAAAAGATTTTTTTTTATATTGCTATTTAAAAGAAAATCTGAAAATTTTCTGTTAAAGAAATGTTTCATAAAATCATGGTGAAGTTTTTCAATATGTTATGTTTTTAAGGAATTTTAATGGCTTATTTGCTTAATTTTTCATACAATTTTTGAAAATTAATCTAAGACAAGATTTAATTAAATATACCATATTTTAGAGAAAGGTGGCTAATAATACAGATTTTAATGGGGATCCTAATCTTAGTGTTTATCAACAGCTTCAAACAGAAAAATACGTTTTTGATTTAAGATATGTTGATATTATTTTTATTGTTAAATGTGAGAAATACGAGGCGTGTTTTTAAAGTAAGTACCGTTTTAAAATGAAAAAAAAAATAAAAGAGACTTTTTGTAATTATTTTATTTTTACATGAAAGCCAGTACCTTAATCTACTTTACATAGTTGCTATGTACGTTACATAGTTATATTAAGGCACTTATCATACCGCACCATAACCTTTTGTATTTCATCGTCATAAAAGTTTGCCGCCTGATTTAACAGCCACTGCAACACGGCCGTGAGCACAATTTTCGGTTCTTTAACCGTTCACTAACAATTTCATAAAGAACACTTCTTGAAACTTGAGGGAACTCCAATTATAATGAAGAAATCGTGAAGCGTCTGTTTTCTTTAATTTTTTCAACGACTTTTTGCACCAAATTGTCAGTGATCACTGAAGGTTGCCCGCTATGTCATGAACGTTTGTTCGGCTATCCTTGAAAGCTCTAACCCATTTCCGTACCGTTCCATCACTTATAATATTTTGTCCATACACTTCATAAATCTGACGATGAATTTCAACCGGGTTTCGCCTTTAGCACACAGAAAACGAATAACAGCACGTATTTCACAGTCGGCTGGATTCTCAATTGGCAGAGGCATTTTAAATACACAAAATTAAATGTAAACACGATCGATTTTAGCCGTAATGGCGTCTGTGGCTTGCCAACAGATTTAGGTACACAATGCGCATGTGCAAGACACCGACCAAAGCGCTGCATCGGCTTGGTTTCAAAATGGTACTTTCTTTAAAAACAGGCCACGTATTACTGGTAACAGATTTGTTTGCTCATTTTAAATGTAATATCTTTTTGCGTACAATTGCTCGTAGTTTGGTTATTATTACTTCCTTCTACGAAGTAAAGGAATTATTGTGATCGCGAAAAATGTCGGTCTTCTGATTTCAACGGAAATATCCATTTTGAATATCTTTGAAGCAATTTTGACTATTTTTGGCATGACATCTGTACGTATCTCGCTAAACTCAAAAACGATTAGCCTTAGAATGTTGAAATTTTGGATTTAGAACAGTTCTAATATCTCGTTGTGCACCTCCTCTTTTGATTGCAATCGACTGAATTAAAAGTGTCCAAACAAAGCTCAAAATTCAAAACAATTAAGATCTTGAACGTTCTTTTAACTTTGGTAATACGCCACAGATAAGAGAGATAATGAGAGAAGTTCTCAACAATATATCATAAGTGGTACTTTTTTCATTGGTTCCAGAGTTATAACCAAATATAATTTTAATTAATGAAATATTTGGATCTTACAGGGGGAAGGCACATCGATTCGAATCCGACTTCATATAAACATATTTTTTTAACTTTTTTTTTTTTTTTAATTTAAATACCATTGATTTATTAATAATTATTAACCTCTAATACTAAAAAAAAATTTGCGATGAATAATTATTCCATGATGGCAATAAAAAAAAAGAAGAAAAATATCAGAAGTTCTTAATGAAATAAAATTTTATGGAGTTTTCATTTAAAAAGAAATGTGTATATGAAATTCAATAGGCAAACAAGAAAGTCGTATGATTCCAGATAAAATTTTATATAAATATAAATAATATTTCCATCGCGGCTTCGCTGGCACTGTATGGTTATTTGCATTTCTCGTTGCGGTCAATTTTTTTTAATTTTATGTTTTTTTAGTTATTTACCTGGTACAACCAGTCATATCACACATATAGTAACTTTTGCAATGGCTGTCTTGTTCAATCTGCATCACTGTAAATCGTCGTACTTTTTAAAAAATCCTTAAAATGCTTAAAACTTAAAAAATTGGAATTAAAAGAAGAAGCCGAAAAAAGTTTTTAGATATCTATCTAAACAA
>JAAAKQ030500676.1:0-5000 GCA_010016005.3 Zanna intricata | reverse complement strand
AACCCAAATTCATCAATCAAATCAACATCGAGTATTCTTTACTGACGAGTAAAAATTGCTGTTCTTGCCTGCAAATTATTATCTTCAGAATACATCTTTAAATACCGATTTCCCTTCACAATTAATCGATTTAACTAAATTCCCATAAACATCAATTAATTGAAGCAAAGCGAAAGTAAGAAAAGAAATAAATTCATAGGTTTGTATTAATTTAATAAAATATTTTACATCATAATGTATATTACATATATAATATTACACGAGGCCTTCACTTTTATTTATTTAATTATTTATTTATTTACTTTTTAATAATAAAAACGAAATGAACTGATTTTTTTATTTTTATTATTATTTTTGCTATTATTTATTTTAATTATTAAACACGACTGCAATTGTATGAAATTTTTCTGTATAAAAAAAAATAAGAATTTTTTTGTATTCATACAAAACAATTCTCATATCAGCTTACTTTTAATCGTTCTTAAAAACTAATAACATTATTAAAGTATCTAATATATCTATTCCTGACAATTTGTTTTTACAGTTTCTTTTAAAGATGAAGAGAAATTAGGTATTCCCAAGAAAAAAACTTGTATGGGAGACACCATCATATTATTTTGACTGCATTAAATGAATAAAAAGGGCACTGTGCTGTCTATAAAAAAGTAAATGAAATAAATACTCAAACTTACTATTTACAATAAGAATTAACATCCAACCTAAGCCAAATATACCTTGATACCATCAGAAATGCATGACAACAGAAGAAATTTTGAGTACTTTAACACTTCAAAATACCAACATAAATTTCATTTATTTTATTTGACTAAATTTTTGTTGATGATAAAGAAGATAAAGTAATATATGAGGACAACTGTTATCTACAGACAAAAAGGATAACCATGGGTTTATCTTTTATAGTAATATTCGAAATTTTCTAACAAAATTTTGAAAAAAAAAAATCGTTAACTAACGATATTTTGAACAGTCATCAAATATTGTTGTGGATTAAGTATGCAGACTATATTTTGGTCATATTCAATCCAATTACTAATGACTGCCGGCCTCCGTGGCGCGAGTGGTATCGTCTCCGTCTTTCATCCAAAGATCCTAGATTCGAATACCGATCAGGCATGGTACTTTTCACACACCCTACAATTCATTCATCTCATCCTCTGAAGCGATACCTTAACGGTGCTTCCGGAGGTTAAACAAACAAAAAAAAATTATAAATGACGAACGTATGACTAAGTTAATTAAATGGAAATTAATAGAAAATATACTTTTTGGACGTTGAAATTGAAATAAACGGAAACAAAATTATAGAAACCCCCGTTTATAGGAAACCAACCGTAAATCACACCACTATGCACAAAGAACATAATCATTCGTGGTCACAAGAAATGTTCACGTATAAAAAATTTAATTTTTAGAGCGTTGAAATACACAAAAAATAACTCAGATAAACTCAAAAACGAAATAAATAAGGATAAAACAAATAGCAGTTTCCAATGGCTTTGATAATCGAGTTTTAGAAAGAATTTATAAAAAAAACAAATAACTAACCATCAGATTAGTTTTACAACGTACAGCAGAATAATAATGAAGAACTTATTATAACTATTTTATACAATACTCATTCACATCATAGAAAAAATTATTGATGTTTATAATAAACATAAATATGTTTATAAATAATGTTAAACATAAATTTAATACGTAAGAAAAAATATATTTCTAAGAGCCACGTTTTAAAACATTTATGGGATAATAATAATAATAATAATGGAGAAATTTCAACTTAACAAGCAAGATTAAATGTAATGATTGTAATGGTATTCACATCTATAAAACCAATATATATATATATATTTTAAATTATTTCTAATATAGCTGACCATTTTTTCTCTCTTTTTGTTTAGCCTCCGGAACTACCGTAAGGTAATACTTCTACTTCAGAGGATGATACATATAAATATAAATCAAATGTACAGTCTCAGGTCAATCCATCCCTGAGATATGTGGTTAGTTGAAACCCAACCGCTAAAGAACACCGATACCCACGATATAGTATAATTCAGTTGATTTGCGACACTCTACCAACCTGATTGGTTACAGCTGACCATCTGGTACGAGATAAACAGACTATTATCGACTACGAACACAACCTAGAAATTTTAGAAATATACAAAAACCATAAAAAAAACAAATATACAAAATGGTCAACCAACAAGTAACTTTTGAAAAAGTTATTTTGATTAAAAACACAATGAATTGTAACATAATTCACATCAAGCTGATTTTTATGCCTATTATTAAAAAAATTACATTTATTTTCATTTGTTCATTTTATCACATCACCAAGTGATGTATTATGTTCAAAATTATCAATATACCAGTGAAGAAACTACAATTCCATTAACTTCTGCTAAAATCAGTGTTTAGTTTTGAAGATATTAATAAGAAATTTCTTTCTAAAATTATTTAGGTATTTCAGAAATTTATAAAGGAGTATGTTGGCATATAAAGAAAGAAATCTTTCGTTAAAATCATACGGTTATTAGGTATATTAAAAAAATTCAAAGAAGCGCTACTTATCAGTCCACTTTTTTCTTTTCAAGAAATTTTTAAAATATATATATAATCGTGAGATATTTTCTCTTATATTCTCTTGAGATCCCATTTTACATGTGGGTATCTCGTTTAGAAGACGGTTTAGCGGTCGGTTGAGGTACTTTATGTAATTTTATGTTTATATTTAATTTGTGTTGGCTGGCACCGACTTCAAGATTTGTTGTAAATACTTTTAATTAATAAATAAAAATATAATTATTTGTAATATTTTAGTACTGTTGTTTTTTTGGAGTTGGTTTATATTTTTACTTTTTATATGATTGTATTTTACAAATTTTTGTAGCTTTTATACATATATATATATATATATATATATATATATATGATATTTAACGCCTTAGCAGTCATTGACGGAATATTCCGACATGGCCGTTGTGCATGATTAGGGGCTTTGTTGGAATATTCCACCTCAACTTTTTATCCGGTTTTAATTTGTTGTTTGTCATAACATTCCGTTGTTTTAATTATTTTCATATTCTCGTACGAAGTGAAGGAAGTACTGTAATCGCGAAAAATTTCTGTTTTCACATTTCAACGAAAATATCATTTTGACTAGTTTCGGCGAGACGACTGTACGCAAGTATCTCGTATAACTCAAAAACTATTATAGTAGTAGGATGTTGAAATTTTGGATTTAGGACTATTGTAACATTTAGTTGTACACCTTCCCTTTTGATTGCAATCGACTGGACCAAAAATGTTCAAAAAACCTAAATAAAAAAAAAATTAGATTTTGGACTTTTTCTTAACTGCAGTAATAAGACCTCATTGACTGCAGTAATCTTTATTAAGCTCTCATTAAGAGCTTTCCACCGATATATCATAAGTGGTACTTATAGTCGTTAGTTCCAGATTTGTACGGAAGAAGAAGTCGAAGTACAGGCGACAGCAGCAGTACGACGGATTAGCGACTGGTTGCAACACAGGGAAATGGAGCTGGCCGCGTTGAAGACGAAAATAGTAGCTGTAGTGGGTCGGAGACACACAAGGGAGATTCGCATAGACGTGAATGGCTTCCACAAAACGGAGGACCCATACGCCAGATACCTCGGCGTGTGGATAGAACGATCAGGGCGGTTCAACAAACATATATTGGAAGTCACCGCGAAAGCCGAGAGGGTCATTTCCTCCGTAGGTCGCCTGATGTGAACCAGAACTGGACCGTGGATGGCAAAAAGAAGAATAATAATGACAGCGACTACGTCAATCTTGCTCTATGCGGCACCGGCATGGGTTGAGGCGATGGAGACGAAGCGGAACCAACAACGACTCGACTCACTGCAGCGCAGAGCGGCGCTGAAAATCGTGGCGGCATATAAGACAGTCTCTGGGGCTGCGGCGGGAGTACTGGCGGGAGTACCGCCCATCCGACTGCGTGCTCTGAAGCTGAAAAAGAGATACGAGGGCATGCACAAAGAAGACGCGGAAGAGGCTCTGATCCGGGAATGGCAGGAAAGCTGGGAAGCGGCGACGACGGGGCAATGGACTCGGAAGCTCATCTCAGACTTGAAGGTCTGGATCAAGAGGACGCATTGGGAAGTTGACCATTACACCTGTCAACTCCTCACAGGACACGGCAAGTTCGGGACCTACCTACACAAGATCAGTAGGAGGGAATTCCCGAACTGCATATACTGCGGGCTCGAGGACTCCCCGGAACACACGTTCTACGTGTGCCCGCGATGGGATGAAACAAAGACACAATTTGGAGTGAGCCACATAACTCCAGAGACTACAGTGGCCCACATGTTACAGAACGAAAGCAGCTGGAGGGCGATATCAGACCTCGTTTCTATCATCCTCCGCAGAAAAGAAGAGGAATATAGAGAATGGAGAGAAGACTAATGGCGCAGAACTGAACACTGTTTGATATAAGGGTGAACATGAGTCGCGTGAAGGAGGGACCCTACCATAAGATAAACGGGAGATAAAGCGAGAAAAAAAAAGAAGGAGAAAAAAAGAAAGGAGAGGAAAAAAAAACGGGGAAAGCGTCAAAAACTTTTTGGACGCCGGGACGAAACGTGGCGACGTCTAGGGCATGGGAGGCAGCCTGTTTGCCGAGGATGCCTTAGTCCAGGACACATGCAAGAGTGCACTGGGCGGGGTACTTCTGATGACGCATTCGGGCCCCTCTAGGTATGAGTGGTCAGGATAGGGTGGGGGAGGGGTACTCGAGCATTTTTTAATGCGCATGCCGCCCCTTTAGGATTAGGCTAGTAGGGTGGGAAGGGTAGTTTTCTGGAGGAGGGACGGATCGACTCACTACATGCGGTGAGTCGTCACGCCCCCATGATCCTAGGAAGACCCCGAAGGGGGGCTCCGCTGCAGGAGCCCAAACAGGAAGGGCAACTGATAGTTTAATCTGC